>QGSO01001148.1:0-24763 GCA_011037825.1 Carya cathayensis
TTATGGGTAAAATGGTCGTTTTCCCACATGTAGAGGGTAAAATGATAATTTTACTCTAAGATAACTTGTTTCCATGTTTCTAATTGTTAGTAATTAAATTTCTAACTTTTAGAATGACCTTTTACAGTTTCTCGTATATCGCACTTTATTCTCGTAGAACGTGACAATCGAGGTAAGTTAGCCTCTAACTTACTATCAGTTTATTGTGTATGTGTGATGGGTAAGAGAACTACAATTTATGTATGTATGTTATCGTATATGCCATGTCATGCTATGTCATTACATGTTTATCTGCTACGTATGATTTAATCTCTCATGAATAATTATCTGTTACATAATCTTTTCTATCATACAATGATGTATGTTATAAGTATGCCATGAAATGTTATGATTAAATCATATTGTGTCATTTACAAGTATACGCCATGTTAGAAAAGTATATGATATTAATTAATATCTCATGCATTAAGAAAGATAAGACATGTTATGTTACGTATAATACGTGGGGCCACAACAACTGTGGAGTACGTATTATATTTTATGTTACGTGAATACGTGGGGCCACAACAACTGTGGAGTACGTATTATATTTATGTTACGTTTATACGTGGGGCCACAACAACTGTGGAGTACGTATTATATTTTATGTTACGTATAATCGTGGGGCCACAACAACTGTGGAGTACGTATTATATTTAATGTTACGTATACGTGGGGCCACAACAACTGTGGAGTACGTATTATATTTTTATGTTACGTGTATACGTGGGGCCACAACAACTGTGGAGTACGTATTTTTTTATGTTACGTGTATACGTGGGGCCACAACAACTGTGGAGTACGTATTATATTTTTGTTACGTGTATACGTGGGGCCACAACAACTGTGGAGTACGTATTATATTTTATGTTACGTGTATTCATGGGGCCACAACAACTGTGGAGCATGAAGTATGGGGCCACAACAACTGTGGAGCATACACTACGTGAGACACAGCAATTGTGACACGTAGAATACGTGGGGCCACAACAACTGTGGAGTACGTATTAAGTCAAGTTTCAGATCAAGTGCATGATAAGTCAAGTTTCAGATCAAGTTCATGTTTTGTTATGTACACGTACATGTTATGTTCATGATCAAGTTATGTTCCAAGTTCATGTTCACATCATGTTAAGTTCACGTTTACAGTATGTCTCAAGTTCACGTTTATGTCATGATATGTTCAAGTTTATGTTATTTTCAAGTTCATATTTATGTTATGCATGTTTACGTTCATGCTACATTTCAAGTCCATGTTATGTTTTAAACTCAAGTTCATGTCATGTTAAGTCAAGTTCAGTTCACGTTTAAGTTCTGGTTATGTCATGTTATATGTCAAGTTATGCTATGCTTATGTACGACTTTACTTATGCATTTATGCTTTTACTGCCATGCATGCATCTTTAACCTGTGTGTGAGTTTTATGTTAACTTACTGAGATTTGTAATCAAATCTCACTGTGGTAGTCCCAACTACCATTCCCCCCGAATGGTAGATCTTGTTACAGGACCCAAAGAAGAATTGGAATCTGACCATCTGAATACGGTCATCTAGGCTACGGTGCGATGTTGATGATGGTATAGTATTTAACTTAGGTTAATGCTTGTACTTTTGGAGTTGTATCTCAAGTATTCTTTTGATCACAACCATTTTGGACTAGTGTGGTGATCACGGCTTTTTAGTATGTTTATGTATGAAATATGTTTCAAGTATTTGGGATATTTTTAGTTTGGTGCATAGTATTGCTAAAGAAAAAAAAAAAATTATCCGCTGCGAATATTGCATAATGCTAGATGCATGTTAGGAACATTGCATCTTATATGTCATGAACGGGGGCAGGTAACCTTGTGTTGCATGTCTCGACGCTTCAAATGTCCGTTCAATCCCAAGCGGAATATGGGGGCGTCACACTATTAGTGACATTTATACGAATGCCACCAATTTATATGATGCGACGGCAAATTCTTAGTAGCGGCATATATCGTAACGCCGCTATTTTAGAAAGTGGCGGCGGTTAGAAAAATGCCGTTAAAAAATTCAATGTGTTGCCGCCAATGTACTATTAGTGGTATTTAAATAAAGGCCGCTAGTTTATATTATGTGTGGGCAATGTAGTAGCAGTGGCGTTTATGGTAACGCCGCTAGTATATGGTAGGTAATGACAACGATAAAGTGGCGGCGTTTTGCGAAACGCTGTTAATGTAGATACTATGGTGGCGTTTCATGAAATGCCACTAAATTACATAGAAATGCTGCTAATGAGATTTACCAATACCAGCGGTTGCGCAAACGCCAGAACCAGGAAATTAGCGACCCTCTAGTAACAGCGGTCGGTTACGGTGGTACAAAACCGCCGCAAATTAATTAGAGACGTTTTTTGGGACAGTTACTGGCGTATAGCCAACACCGGCAATTCTATCTTTTTTTGTAGTGATGTTTGGGGTTGCCCAGTAGAAGCAAGACTTTACAACCCACATGAAAAGAAATTTGATACTAGAACAGTAAGTGGGTACTTTATTGGGTATCTAGAGAGATCCAAAGGATATAGATTTTACTGTCCTAATCATAGTCTGAGAATAGTGGAAACAGGAAATGTCAAATTCATTGAACTTGGCGAAATCAATGGGAAAACAGAACCTAGAGATGTGATCATTGAGGAAGTACGAGTAGATGTCCCTATACCTACATCCTCAGAAAAGATAATGGTTCCTCTAATTGATGATCACAATGATACATTGGAACAAGAAAATGATTACCCATCTCAGAATGATAATACCACTAATGAACCAAGTTTGGAGTCACCAGAACAAATAGTCTTACGCAGATCTCAGAGAGATCGGAGACCTGCTATCTTAGCTGACTATGTGGTATATCTCCAGGAATCTGAATTTGACATTGGGACAAGTGAAGATCCACTAACGTTTTCACAAGCCATAGAGAGATGTGATTCTAGTGAATGGATCGATGCCATGAAAGAAGAGTTGAAATCCATGGATCAAAATCAAGTTTGGGATCTCGTTGAGTTGCCTGAAGGGTGTAAAAAAGTCGGGTGTAAATGGGTCTTTAAGACCAAACGCGACTCTAAAGGCAACGTCGAACGACATAAGGCCAGACTTATTGTTAAGGGTTTCACCCTGAAAGAAGGCATTGATTACAAAGAGACATTTTCTCCAGTATCTAAAAATGACTATTTCAAAATCATTATGGCATTAGTGGCTCATTTTGATTTCGAGTTACACCAGATAGATGTGAAAACAACTTTTCTAAACGGAAGTTTGGATGAAGTGGTCTACATGGAGCAGCCAGAGGGCTATTTAGAAAAGGGCAAAGATCACCTAATATGTGGGCTTAAGAAATCAATATACGGGCTTAAACAAGTTTCTCGACAATGGTACTTAAAGTTCAATGATACCATTACTGCCTTTGGATTTAAAGAGAACATTGTTGATTGATGTATATACCTAAAGGTCAGTGGGAGTAAGTTTATATTTTTGATCCTGTATATTGATGATATCTTGTTGGCTAGTAGCGATCTTGGCTTACTTTATGAAACCAAGGGTTTTCTATCTAAGAACTTTGAAATGAAAGATATGGGTGAGGCGTCCTTTGTAATCGGAATTGAAATCCTCCGGGATCGAAAACAAGGATTGTTGGGATTGTCTCAGAAAAGTTACATAGAAAGAGTTCTTGAAAGATTTGGCATGAAAAGTTGCTCATCACTTAATACTCCGATATCAAAAGGTGATAAGTTTAGCCTATCACAATGTCCTAAAACTGAGTGGGGGCGTAAAGAGATGGCAAAAATCCCCTATGCTTCGGTTGTGGGGAGCTTGATATATGCACAAATTTGCATGAGACCAGACATTAGTTTTGTAGTTGGCATGCTTGGGCGTTACCAGAGTAACCCAATGATGTCTCATCGAAAAGCAGCAAAGAGGGTATTACGATATCTGCAATGAACTAAGGATTACCAGCTTACCTTTAGGAGAATTGACAACTTAGAGGTAACTGGATACTCAGACTCTGATTTTGCCGGTTGTTCTATTAGTAGGAAATCTACTTCTGGATATATTTTCCTACTAGCCGGTGGAGCGATCTCATGGAAAAGTAGGAAAAGTATGAAGCAAACTATCACTGCTTCATCAACAATGGAGGCTAAGTTTGTGGCGTGCTTTTGAGGCCACAGTGCATGGTTTATGTCTGAGGAACTTTATCTCAGGGCTTGGAGTTGTTGACTCTATAGACAGGCCGCTAAGAATTTATTGTGATAATTCATTTGTAGTATTTTTCTCCAAAAATGATAGGTATTCTAAAGGTGCTAAACACATGGAGCTCAAATACCTAAGTGTCAAGGAGGAAGTACATAAACAAACAGTATCCATAGAACATATTAGTACTACGCTTATGATAACAGACCCATTAACGAAGGGTCTAGTAGCGAAGTAGTTTAAAGAGCATGTTGACAGAATAGGTCTTATGATGTAAACATGTTATTGAGCTCGTAGATGTTTTATTTTATTTTGGACCCTTAATGATAGCTATTATGGTTGTTTTGTTTCTGTTTTCTTGTCTTTCCATTTCTTTGTACATTGAATAGTTTGGAAGAATGATGACAAAATAATGTCTGCAACAGACATGAATTGGAATCCAAGGCATCACGGTATTAGCATTAATTATCCCAATTAAAGATCATGTTAAATTGATTGCTGATGTTGTGGTACATGGAAGGGAATTTGTTGATTATATAACAGAGGACCGCCATGACTCGCATCAGTAATTGATTTGACATTGATATTACAGAACTCATGTAATGTATTTTGAGTTATGAAAGTTTCAGGAAATGAATTTGCGTAATATGGTTAATTTATTATAATAAACCCATGAACGGAAAATATTATTTTTTGGGTGTATGGGCCAAGTGGGAGAATGTAAGAGTTTTTATTTAAACTCTATGTCCTACACACCCATCTTAATAAAGTTTGAAATAGCTCAAACTTATCAGATAAAAGATGAGTGATAACAGGATAAGAAACTTCATAAGAGATAAGATTAAAACTCTATATCTCTAATTATAGTCAGATATAAATTCTGAGATTTTTTTATGGTCATAAATCTATAAATAACACTGAGGAGTTAAAGGGTTCTCACCTACAACATTAGAGTGCCTTTTGCTATCATGAGACACTTGTGAGGCAAAGTTGTTAGGGTGATCTTTTCCTTATAGTCAGATCTATTTCTTCATTGAACTGATGGAGAAATGTACATATTTATTCGTCACTGTTTATTATTATAGATCATATAAAATCAAAGATCCGTTTATTAATGTTCATGTTAAAATATCTAACACATACTGCTCGTTGGCCATGATCGATTTTCAAGATCCACCAATTTGTGGGTTCTAATCATGATGGTCAATATCATCACGGCTGGCTTTGGCCTTGATGTGCCGCCACTAATATTTAATATGTAGTTCGTTTGATCCTAGCTAGCTATCCAACTATATTTTTACTTTCTTTAACCAAAAATTTAGATGAAGAGAAAGAGATCGATTTGTACGGTATCAGTACTGACAAATGTGGTGCCTTTTCTTGAATAAGGTCTCAAACTACACTTATTAGATAACCCACCACCTAAACTATATGCAAACATTTTTTTTCAACTATCCCCTAAAGCCAAGGAATATGGGTCTTTTGTAGCAGTACTGAAGTACTAATTTATACAAATTCCTCAGTATGTTTTCCGGCCTTCTCATGTGCTGCCTAGTATCTTCTTGCTAATTTGCCTATTCTAATGTATATCCTAATGTATATCTACTGATGTGATGCAATGGCAGATTCGGTTTCTCAAGGAAAGGTCAATGGAAATTTATTTTCTGATCAGATGAATGGGCAGAGTTTTGTACATTTTGTACTAGATTAGTTGTAAATTCCACCCTAACTGCATTTTTATGCTGCAAAAGGATATATCATAAATGGTCAACTTATGTATCTCTCCAAATGGTATATTTTATATTGCTGCATTTTATACTTGAGTTAGCTTTAAATAAAACTGATAAGTTATCATAAGTCCAAATTTGCCATATCATGTTTATTATTGATCAAATGCCTACAATAAATACTCACAATATTGTTATTAATTACCATCCAGATAATCTGAAAGCTGCACTTTTATACCAAGGGCAAGGTTACAGAAGACGCTTTGGTGCATTTCTGTCTCTCCTCCCCTGCTTTTTATATAGATTTAATGGTCCAGTATATATGTAAAAAGGATATGCATTTGTCATATTTGGGGCTCATAACTTGGGATTTGAATTGAGTTTGTATGAAGAATGTGTTTTTTCTCAGTTGGACCGTTTGCTGTGAATTTTAGTTCAGGGCAAATGGTTTTAAATTTTTTTACTTTTTGGGTTTTTACTCTTCGCGACGAATAAAACTCACCGCAAAATAGCTTGTTGCAAATACTTATTTGCGGCAAACATTATTCTCCAGAAAATTCTTATTTGTGACCAAGAATATCGGCACAAATAGGCATTTGTGAAAATATAAAAAAGAACTTTTTTGTTACCAGATTTTTAGTATTAACGGAGAAAATTTACGGTCGCCAAAACTACTTGCTGCAAAGACTAGTTGGCAAGCCGCAAAATGCCAAAAAATCCCTCTGCGGCAAGACTTTGACTTTTGCGGTCCAAATTTGTAGCGGCAAAAAGTTATATAGGTTTCATTGTTTGCACAAATATGTATAAGCTAAACATTTTCTTAGCTTAGACTTGAGTATGATGTTAAAGTATGTTACTTGTTCTCTTTACACTCCCCTTGCAGTTTAGGTATGATGTGGTTAATCTTCTCGGGAAGTTCTACCTAACTTTTTATAGCAAGCAAAAGTGAAAATTCCTATTAATTCTATCAATTGGATTTTGTTTGGATTTTGATCTTAACCAATCTAATTATTATATTTTTTTAAAATTCTTACATAAAATATAATAAAAAATTTAATTTTTTTTAATTTTAAAATAATAATAATATTTTATTCAACTTTTATCTCAACTCATCTGAGTCATCTCATATCAACTCATTATCTAAGACTTCATTTGGTTACACAGATGAGAGAATATGTTTTAAATAGTAATAAATAAAATATTGTTATAATATAATTTTTTAATATTAATTTTATATTAAGTTTTGAAAAAGTTAAATTATTTATTATATTTTATATGGAGATTTAAAAAAATTATAATGATTAATTGAGATAAAATTTTTAATTTTGTATAATCAATCCGGGCCTAAACCTCATCTTAATGAAAATGTAAACCATGAATTATGAACCTGTTCCTTGGAGGACATTTTAAGAAGAATGATGGTTCTAAATTATCACCATTTCCAATATCTATTACCAATTGTATATTTCACATTCTTATCATATTTGTAAATAATAGCATTTACAAGCCCTCTCAAGCAAAATTAATTATGGTTCAGTGAGCATCCACTTAAAGGTATATGTGCAAAAAGGTCCTCTTTAATTTACAAGCACTCTTAAATAAATGTAATGTTGTATATAGTCATAAAGTGTATAAATATCATATAGTCATTTTGAAAAAGAATAAAATTTATTATTAAAAAATTAATTCTTTTTCCATATAAATTTCGTATTTATTTATTTTTTTTAAAAATAATTATACGTCATTTACATACTCATTATTATAAATATGATTTCTTTTTTTAAAAAGTTTTCAGCTAAAGAATCATATCTACCACTACCACCTTAAATGGAAGAATAATGATAGCCTTACCACTATTCTACCACCACTTTACCATTGTTTTTTAATTTTTTTTAAAATTTTCTTTTGCTTAATGATTAAGAAAGTGATTATTAATAAAATTGTATATTTTTTAAATTTTTTTCTTAATGATTTAATATATTAAAAAAATACTTAAAAAAAATAAAAAAAAATAAATACATTACAAGTGATAAAGCGGTAGTAAAATAGTGGTAAGTGTATCATTATCCTAAATGGAATACATGTACCATGACTTCTCCAACAAGTTCCAATACTTCTCAGCCTAATCATTAGAACATGTAATCTTGATTATTTTTTGTTATTACTGTTTATTGTTTTGAAATAGTGTAATACCATACTGCTTATAAGTCTTTATCCGTACAAGCTATTCGAAAAAAAGTAAGTCTTATTATATAAAAATAAAAATCATATTTCTGTTGGGTTCATATGTTTTTTTTAAAAGACTTAAAAACATCCTCAGTAGCTTATGCAATATCAAAATAAGTTCACTTTTTAACTGTTAAAAATAAAAACCGCTTGCAATGAATTAGACATAAGCAAATTTTCTGGCTTTGAGCCATAGTTATTGTAAAGATAAAATCTAATTTGATTCTTACTGTTTAAAGACCAAATCTTTATTTTATTATTTCTAAAGAAAGGCGTAGTGCTGGTGGGGTCAAATTTGATCCTTATGTTATTAATTAATATATAATAAGTAGAATAGTAAAATATGATAAAATAAAATAACTTAATAATTAAAAAAATTAAATATTTTCTAAATTATTAATTATTTATTATTATATAATAAATAAATAGATAATTAAATATAGAGATTTGATGTGAATAAATAAAGTCAAATTTATCTTATATTATTTTATTATTATATAATAAAAAAATAATTATTTCAATATAAAGACTTATATAAATAAAATAATTAAAATTAAAATTTATTTTACGTTCATCAAAATTATTGTTTATATATATATAATCTATTAATAATGCTCTTACACGTCCAAGACTTATACAAATCATTATTGATTTTGAAATCCCACGCTATTTTTATACAATGAACTGTATAAAAACACTTTCATTCAACTGTATAAAATGCGGCACGTTTCGAAAAACGACAAGCTTCCGACCAATAAAATGTATCGGGAAGCCCATTATAGTCATTTGATGGAGCAGCTGGAGACGTGGCATCGTATCATTCGAGATGGAGCATCATATCCTCTGGCTGCGCCTGAACAAATCCCATAAACACAAAGTTTCAGAATCTATTATCGATCTCTCATCTCTGCATCCGTATCTTTGATCTCAGAGAGATTTCACGGAACAAAAGAATAAACAGATAGAGATACAAAGAGCAACTCCTCTCTCTCTCTCTCTCTCTCTCTCTCTATGAGCTCTGATCGATCTTCAATTCATGGCTTCTTGACCAGGTATCATCTCCAAATGGCCTCCATTACTCTCTGTTTGGTTCCCGAGTAAATGAAGGCAAATAACACGGTATCATTTCAATTTTTGTTTCAAATTGGGACTATAGCCTACGTGTGATCTACTACGAACTCTATTTGTGTCACTGGAGTCTTTTATTTTTCTCTTCAAATTCTCTCAGTTTAGACAATGAAAATTGCTGTTTCTCTGCTCATTATATGTTGCCTTTTAGCTACCCAGTCTAGGCCGAGCGTTTTCTATTTTCTTCGCTCGTATAACAAGCTATATTTAGTCGAGATTTCTTTGGTATCAGTTGTCTTTTATCATCTTTTCGATCTTTCTGAACTTTCTTTGGGAGGTTGTAATTCAGTTGTTGTATAGAGAGATCGGTATGCAATATTGATCTTTCATTCTGGCTGGTGTTCTTAAATCCGATTTTGATAGAGGTATCAATCTATCGTTTTAGAGACATTTTTTGGGGGACTGTTGGCCGTGGAGGCTATTCGATCATATGAAGTGCTTACTTTGCTGGATTGGTTCGATAGCCATCGAGTCAGATGTACTTTTGTTTCATACTTCCGCGCAGAAGGATAGTTTCTGTAAATTTCCACAGGTCAGTATAATTTTTTTTTTTGGTACTTTGCAGTTTGTTGCATTGATATTTGGATTTCCTTTGTTTGGATGCTGAGAAAAAGTGAGAAGTGTCCTGGAAGTTGTAGATTTCGTACAACTTCTTCTTCCCCCTGATTCCTCTGAAGCCAAAAGGAGTTTTATGCTAACATAACATGAAGTTGGAGTTTTTGGGACTCATTTTCAGGTGGGTAGGGCGAGACTAGATTTTTTTAGTGGAAGCACTGTTTTGGTGTTACATAGTGTTTTCAAGCTTGGCACAGGAGGACAAGGGCTACATAATGGGTGAAGGAGAGGAGTGCATCGAGCTTAAGTTTCGCATTTATGATGGTACAGATATGGCCCATGGTACTTATGCATCATCAACAACAGTTGCAACTCTTAAACAAAAACTTGTTGCTGAGTGGCCTCAAGGTTTGTCATCTTATATCCGTATGTTCACTTGTTACTTTTGAGTTCCTATATTCAGAATGTATTTAACCTACATTCCTCCTCCCCTTCCCTCCCCAACACCACCCCCCCCCCCCCCCCCCCCCCCCCCCCCCCCCCCCCCCCCAAAAAAAAAAAAAAAACTCAATCTGCTCTGATTTTACTGTCGGTGCTCAGACTCAAATTCAAATTGGTTTTATTTGGTGATTGATTGACAGAATTGAATCCGCAGCTCTTAACTGCATGGGTTTATATGCTGTCCCTATATTTTCTTAGTTACATTGCATTTAGCAGAAAAATTGCTCTAGTAGGGATATCAACAAAATTGACTTGAGGTAAAGACATTAATAACTGATGCCAAAATTGTTCCATCTCAACACATTCCAACTGCGAATTCTGTCCCCAGATTTTTGGAACTGCATTGCATTTAGTCAGGGAATTGTAACAGTCGTAGTGGTAATATTGGCCTACGGTATTCCTGGACATTATCTTGTCTGTTGACTTGAGATAAAAACATTAACCGCTGCCAAAACTCTTGTGAAGTGGAAGCATTGATTTTCTCAATAAATGGAGCTTTAGCTAAAGCCTTGAGCATTTAAACTACTATTGGTGAAGAGTATGTGTTGCAATTGTTTTGAACTACTGGATGCTTACAACATTTGTTTAATTCGAAAAGGAAAAATGAACAATGAGAGTCACATCTCTGTAGTACATGAATACTACTTTCTCTCGTTTTCTTCAATAATTTTTTTTCACATATCCAAAAGGATAATGTGAAGTGCTCTTGACGAATTGAAATGGTAGGACAAAATACTTTTTCCCAACGGTTATATGGACCATTGCACATGCACTTGCCTGTATTTTCCTGGGATGACTTCTTTTGTACACTATGGTGCTATAACTTTTTCCGGAATGTTTGACGAGAACTTTATTTCCAGGCAAAACAATCACTCCAAAGTCAATGCATGATGTAAAACTCATACATGCTGGTAAAATTTTGGATGATAACAAGACACTTGCTGATTCCAGAATAACCATTGGTGACCTTCCTGGTGGTGTTATTACCATGCATGTGGTAGTACAGCCTCCTGTCGCCAAAAAGAAGAAAGGTAAATACATTTTCTCTGTCTTTATACTGGTGGTTAGGATTTGTAATTAATTTAACTATTTCTTGGGGTTCAAAATTGACCCAAAAGGCGGATTTTCTAATCTCTTTTCCTTCAAGACATTCTCTAAAGTTCCGACTTTTTAACCCAAAACCCTGTCAATTTTTCATTCTTCACAAGAAGTAATGTCTGTTTCAATAATCTTTGTTAAAGTTAAAATTTTCATGTCACTTTTTATTTATTTTTGTTCAATGATTCTGGATTGATGGTGTTAGGCTCGTTTCATAGATGTAAAGTGCAAATTTCTTTCCAGTCTGACAGAATGCGTTTCAAGACTTTCTTTTCTAAAGATTCCCTCAAAGAACTAATCAACCCCTAAAATAAAGACTAGAGAGGGAGGATGATCAATTGCTCTACATGAAGCTGGCTAAAAATTAACACAGTAGACTAAGTAGAATATTTGTTTTCATACCCTCTCTCAGTAGTGATCATACCCAACAAGTCAAATAGCTGTATGCAGGACTCTACTCATCTTAAAAACATTTCTAAGAGTATGCCTTGCATAGTTGCTGCAAAAATTAACTGCCATATATTCCGAAAAATTCTCTCTGCATTTATAAGTAGTTATATTTATTTGAGTAATGCTAGGTACAAGTCTCAAATAGACAAGCTCCATGCAAGCCCTTTATAAAAAAGTGGATCCCACTATTAAAGAATTTTTTTTGCAATTTTTTAAGGTGGAGTGCACTGTTTTACAAAGGCTTGTGCGAGACTTGTTTATTTAGAGTTTGTAGAGATTATTTCTCTATTTCTAAAGGTAATATGCTGAGTAATATATTATGGAAAAAAAAGAAAAGAAAAAGAATAAGATATTAACTACAGGAAGGTGAGATACTTTGTGGCTGAAGTAACTTTATTCTAGTTTAGCCATTATATTCTCGAGATATTCGAGCACTAGCTAGTTTACTTTAGGTTTTTTTGTTACAATCATAGGGTCTAACATACGATCTTAATTGTATTTCTTGTCGGGGCATTGTCCCTTTTCCTCGGGATGCTTTGTGGACGAAGATAAGGAGCATATGGGAAAGATGAATTCATGCTCGTGTACCATCCTATAATTTCCGAAGCATATTGATGATCTGGATGATAGAATCACCATTTCTATATGAGAAATATTCTAGCCACAAAGAGATTACACAAAAATAATCCCACAAAACCATGTCAGTTTGTGAGATTATTTTGTTATAATTCCTATGTAACTGTGGTACTCCTCTCTTTACCTTCTCTTTACCTTCGTGATTTCCTTCATGGTATTAGTGTAATATAACATTATGAATACTGATTATGATCGTGCGGGTTGCCTCTCTTTCTTGTAATGGCTTCTTCTTCTTGCTCTTGTTCTTGTTCTTCTTCATTTATATATATATATATATAAAGTGAAATCAGAAATGTACGATGGCTGTTCTTTTTGTTCATGGTAAACTTGTGTGCTGTGGATACATTATTTAATTAGGAACATCCATCGATCATATTGTGGACCATATTTTTTCTTTTTGGGGCTCTCAAGGTGTAACACATTAGAAGGTAGGTGTTTGGATAAATAGAAAGATGAGAAAGTGCAAAAAAATTGGTCAAATTCGAGAATGACTTTACCTCCAAGAGAAGGAGAAAAAATATATTGTATTAAGCTTCTGGATGGATGATCAACACTCGGCTGGTACATAAACATGGAGACCCCTACATAGGCCGAGCTAACAGAAACTAAAACTATATAACAAAAATAAAACAAAGGGCCCAGGCACACTTTCTATCCTATAGTCTAAATAACATGCTGAACCAAAATAAAGAAAATTACCAATAAAATTGAATTAGCCCATGGCCACCCATGTATTTCATTTCTGAACTGTGACAAAGCCTATCCCTTTAAAGCACCTTGACCACAAGGTGTGAGTATGCATCTTTGAGCTGGTGCGGATAAACTGAACTGGACGAATTGTCGCTGCTGCTATTGCCTTTCAACAATCACTTCCAGTGGGCCGATATTATCTTGATTTCATCCTTCGGTTTACCTATTTCTTTATCTTTAACAATCAAAAGCTTATTAATCCTTGTTTACTCCAACTTTTGCAACAACTTGCATAATCCCATTTTCAATTCTCAAAACTTCATCTTTCAGTAACTTTCGGGAGGGTTTCCTGGCTTGAAGATCCCTCTGCAGAATATCTAATTGCTCTCCTATTCTAACTACCAGATCCTTATGCTCCTTTAGTGAACCGTTCTTCTCCTCTAATTCCTTTGCAAGGGCTAAACACTGTAACTTTACTGATCGAGCTGACGCAACAGTTGAATCTACAATTGCTTTAGTGGTTGAAAGGTCTAAGACCATCCAACTCCTTGAGGTACTTCTCAGCAGTAGATGCCAAAGCTTGAAGCTTTGCATTCTTTTCTTCCATTGTCTTCTGTAATCTACCAATTTCTTCCTCCATGTTCTTAGCTTTTGTCTTAGCTTCCTCTTCCATGACATCTAGATTATATTTTTTAAGTACAAATTTGTATATTTAGCATCAATGTTGGGCAAAATCCTCACTCTTTTTGACAAACTTAAAGCAAATATTTGCTTCTCTCCAACAGTAGAGCCATTTAGCTTCTCAATAGCATGGTTTGTAGATTTCTCATACTCAAATTGAACCAAGCCATACCCCTTACTCTTCATGCCACAACAACTTCCAAAATCTTATTCCATGGCATATCCATATTTCCATACACGTTCAGAAACACATTATAAATTATCAACATATGTTGACATCCCTCTTCTAGTGCGGATAGTTTTGAACAAGAAATGAGTGCGTTAAGGAATGTAAAATTCAAGGGCATAACAGTTTCTGTGAACCTCGGAACAACATAAACATTGCCTCTCTTCCATCAACCATCTTCAGATACCATGCACCTCACAATCACATTGCGAGAGATAGCGGATAGATCCTTGATCTCATCTAACATTCTGCATGCATCATTGAGAACACTACATTTTCTGTATACATCAGTAAATGAACCCTCCAAGTTTACATTATTGATAACCCTTCTTTGCACAACAAACCCACTACTCCCATAAAATTGCACTTCCACTATGACATCCACACCCATTCCCAAGTCAATGCCACAATTTCCAATAAGATAACAAGGAGACCAAGCAATGCAAGTTTGGTGTTTTTCCCAACAACAGCCAAAAGAAGAACTAGATGGCAAGGAGGTTGGAAAACATCCCCATGCACGAGTTTCCAACCCGACTCTTCACTAACATCTCTTTCCCGAGTCTCCAAGTCATAAACTTTCCAAGCATATTTTGCATACCGTCAAGCACTTAAACAAAATGAAGGCACTTCAAGGGGCCTAACCTCCCCAATCCAATTTGGACTCAAAGCAAAAACGTACTTCATTAATCTGAATTCAACCTTATAAATAGATACAGACTCAATTGAACATAACAACCCACTACGCAGCACTAGTGTTACTGGCTTAGTGGCCCATAAATTAAATACGTGGACTGGAAAACAGAAAGTAGCCTAATGGCCCACTATCTATGCTAAAGACTCGAACCAACATAATTGAAATACATAGACTAATTCAATGAGAACATTCTAGACTATTAAAAGCTAACAAAGACACGGACATCCATTAGATCAATTGAATGACTATGATAAGAGAATGCCATGGGTCACATGACAAACCCTCCCTCTTCGACAACCTTGTCCGCAAGGCCTCCGAATCTTGTCTTGAAATCTTGTAAGGTTTCCCACATTGAGCTCTCTTAACTTAACCCTTGCCACTGCACAATTACTTCGGTGATTGCCTTGTTTCGTGCTCGTTTCAATTTGTGATCAAATATCTTTGTCGGTTCGGGATGAATGGAGCCATCAAGGTTAACTGGAGGGAGCTGGCTTTGTGGAATGACTGAAGACCCCAATCGCCTTTTCAAGCAAGAGATGTGAAATACCGGGTGGATTTTGGACTCTGGTGGAAGAATCAAGCGATAAGCAACATTCCCAATTTTCTCCTCGATCTGAAATGGGCCATAAAATTTGGAGGCGAGTTTATGATTTCGCCGAAGAGATGCTGAAAGTTGTCTGTAGGGCTTCAACCTGAGGTAAACCCAGTCATTTTCCTCGAAGTTCCGTTCCGTTCTCTTGAAATCAGCATACTTTTTCATTTGATCTTGTGATTCGTGTAAGTTATCCTTCAAAGTCTGTAGCACTGCATCACGGTCCCGCAAGTTGTCATCGACAACTTGTACCTTTGTTGTGCCGGGTACATGTTGGAGGATTTTTGGTGGAGGGGATCCATAGACTACTTCAAAGGGACTGGTTTTTGTAGAGGAATGTGTATTGGTATTATACCAATACTCAGCTAATGGCAACCAAACACTCCATGCGCGTGGTTTCTCCCTAGTAAATCTTCACAAGTATCCTTCTAAACATTGATTAACAATCTCTGTTTGTCCGTCGGATTGAGGGTGATATGTCGTGCTTAAATTGAGTTGTGTTTGTTGTAACTTGCAAAACTCAAACTAGAAATGTGAGATAAAAACGGGGTCTCGGTCACTAACAATGGGATTTGGAGTTCCATGGAGTTTGAAGATGTGATCTGTGAAGAGTTTGGCTATTGTTTGGGCTGTGTAGGGATGGCTTAGGGCAATGAAGTGAGCGTATTTGGTGAGGCGGTCCACAATCACCATGATGACATCTTTAGTGTGAGACTGTGGAAGGCCTTCAATGTAATCCATACTAATGTCAAACCATGGTTGAGTTGGGATTGGGAGTGGCTGAAGAAAGCTTGTCGGAGGGCGCAATGTTCCACTTTGTATCTTTGGCAAATGTCACAATCACAGATATAGTGTCGCACCGCTGTTTTCATACTAGGCTAGTAGAAATTTCTCCTTACTCTTGCTAGGGTTTTGTGATAACCTGAATGCCCTGCTAATGGCATATCATGCATCTGATGTAGGGCTTCCCAATGAAGGTCCAGGCAACCATCCAAATGAATCTTTCCTTTATACAGGACTAGACCATGCTGTAGGGACAAATTCTTATGTTGCATGGTACCTTCTAGTAGCTGTTTGTGTAGTGATTGTAGCCAAGGATCCCTCAAGTAAGCTTCTTGAACTCAATGTACCCATGGTGTTTGAGCTTGAGTTAAAGTAATTTTTTGGATTGATGTCTCCGATTGGTGCATTCTGGACAGGGCATCTGTTGCTTTATTCTCACGCCATGCTTTGAATTCAACACTGAATTCATATCCTAAGAGTTTGGATATCCACTTTTGCTGAGTTGGCATACCAATCCGTTGCTCTACCAGATATTTTAATGCTTGTTGGTCTGTTCGAATCTTGAATTTCTGTCCTAGAAGATATGAACGCCATTTTTTGACTGCAGCACTAAGGCAAGAAGCTCCTTCTCATATGTCGAGAGGTGGAGGTTTTTGCCCTTTAGCCCTTGACTGAAATAAGCCAACAGGCGCCCTTCCTGCATGAGTACAACACCAATCCCCTCTCTGGAAACGTCACATTCAGTAACAAAGGTCTTTGTAAAGTTGGGTAGGCCTAGGACAAGAGGGGTAAACAGGGCGTTTTTTAGTTGGTTAAAGGCTATGGTGGCTGCTTCATTCCATTGAAATGAGTCTTTCTTTAGAAGTTGAGTTAAGGGATTAGCTATGGTGCCGTATCCCTTGATGAACTTGTGGTAATATTCTGTGAGGCCTAAGAATCCTCTAAGGGCATGGATAGTTTTTGGTAGAGGTCACTGCATCATAGAGGTAATTTTAGAAGGATCAGCCTTTACTCCATCAACTGAAATTACATGACCAAGGTATTCAGTTTCTGAACACCCAAACCGAGATTTTGATAGTTTAGCATAAAGTAGATGGGATTGGAGTAGATCTAGGACAATACCGAGGTGGACTATATGGTCATTTAGACTTTTATTGTAAATTAGAATGTCGTTGAAGAACACCAACACAAATTTACGTGAATAGGGTCTAAAGATGTCATTCATTAAGCATTGAAAGGTGGAGAGAGTGTTAGTGAGTCAAAATGGCATCACTAAAAATTTGTAATGTCCCTAGTGAGTTTGGAAGGCCGTTTTCGGGATATCTTAAGGTGTGACCAAAATTTGGTGGCACCTGGAGCGGAGATCAAGTTTGGAAAAAATCACAGCCCCACATAGTTCATCAAGAAGTTCATCGATTAGGGGAATAGGGTACTTATCTTTGACGGTGACCTGGTTGAGTGCCCGATAATCTACGCACATCCACCAACTACCATCGGCCTTTCAAACTAGGAGTACCAGAGAGGAATATGGGCTTTGGCTGGATCGGATAGTCCCACTTTGAAGCATTTCAATTGTCAACTTCTTGGTTTCTCTTCTTTGGTAGTAGGGGGAAGACCTTTGGGCGCTTTGAAAACCTCTGTGTAACGGTGCAACACCGATTGTATCTCCCTGGGAATTTTTGCTATCATTGGGCCTGGTATTTGTTCCATTAGGTGTATGACTAAACCCTTTGGATGCAACCCATTATTGGAAAAAAATTAATCAATTTCTATTAGGGTTGGGTTTGATGGGCTCAATCCCTATAATTTGGCCGAGAGATCTCTCCATTTAAACCCCATTGTGAGACTGCTGAAATCCCATAGAATATGACCTAGAGTGCATAGCCAATTGACTCCCAATACCATATAACACCCTCTCAAGGTTAGCAAATAGAGAGTGGTATAGAACTTGTTACCTTTTAAGATGAAAGGTACCGTCATATAGCAACCTTGGCAAGGTAGGCAGTCTCCATTGGCCACCATTACTGTCATGTTTCGATTTCCCAGCATGGATAGTTTGGCACGCCTTGCCACATTCGGATCAATAAAACTATGAATACTTCCCGTGTCAATTAGAATTGTTACTCTTTGATTGCCTACATAACCGATCAACCTCATTGTTTTTGGTGCTGGAGTACCTGAGATAGAGATATATCCACTGTTTCATTTGAAATAGTGATCTCTTCAATATTTTCTTCGATAGTCTCCGCCTGGCCACCTTCACAGTTTGCTGGAGGTTTTTCTTTCTCCGACCCTTCTAGTAAGAATACTTTGGGAGTTTTGCATCAATGGCCTGGAGACCACTTATCTTCACAATAATAACATAGGCCTTGTTCGCGTCTGTCTCTCATCTGGGCTGAGGAAATTCTTTGAATGTGTAAGTTTGTTTTTGGGTCTAGGTGGAGGTGAGGATCGATTATAAGGGGCTTGCGGTGTAGGTAGCTATAAAGGTGAGTAGGAATTAATGGGCCGTGGGGATGGTAGTCTGGAAAAGGTATTTAAAGGTTGGGGGTTATTTGGGCTTATGGTTTGTATGTTGGGTCTATGTTGCAGTAGATGCCTCCAAACTTCCTCCTCATAAATTCTCGCAAGGCCGAAAGCTGTGGGAAGATCACTAGGCCTGAACATGGTTACTATTGTCCGAATCTCTCGGAGTCCACTCAAAAAGGTGCTTACCCGAAATTCCTCTGTTAAGTTAGGAATTCGGTTGGATAACAGCTCAAATTGGGATTGATATTCTTCCACTGTGGTAGATTGTCAGAGCTTGGTAAACTCAACCACTGGATCATCAAAGGTTGTCGGTGCAAATCTCATTTGTAAGGCATCAACAAAGCTATCAAATTGTTAACTGGAAGGAAGCCAATTGCACATTTTGTGGGTCAGGAATATTATGAAAGGAAAAGAAATGTTTGGCCTTGAAAATCCAACCAGTGGGGTCTGATCCATCGAATTTTGGAAAATCAAGGCGCATAGCACGTCCTTGGATTCCGGTATTGGAGTCAAAAGGGGGGTTGTTATGGTTGAGGGGAGGATCATTATGGTTGTTGGAATTGGTTCCTTCTGGGTTTGAAGTGGTATTATGGGGTGGAGGTTGGGTCAAGGTGTGGGATATGGTTGCGTAACTGTTTTTCTAAGGTGGCAATATGTTGGATTAATTCCTCCAACAATTGTTGCTGCTTGGTGTGGGCTATGGTCACTTGTGTTTGGGTCTCTTTGATGGAAGCGTTTTTGGCTCTCAATTGTGAGATGGCTTCTGAAAGTTGGGCGAGTCCAGTCACATCAGCCAGGGGTTCGAATTGTCTCTAGATACCACTGTCAAGCACTTAAACAAAATGAAGGCACTTCAAGGGTCCTAACCTCCACAATCCAATTTGGACTCAAAGCAAAAACACACTTCATTAATATGAATTCAACCATATAAGTAGATACAGACTCAACTGAACATAACAACCCACAACGCAACACTCGTGTTTCTGGCTTAGTGGCCCATAAATTAAATACGCGGACTGGAAAACAAAAAGTAGCCTAACGGGCCACTATCTATGCTAAAGACTTGGACCAACATAACCGAAATACGTAGACTAATTCAATAAGAACATTCTAAACTATTAAAAGCTACCAAAGACACGGACATCCATTAGATCAATTAAACGGTTGTGATAAGAGAATGTCGGTCACATGACACATACTCATTCCTAAGGTTCCGCATTAATATCATTGACACCAACCCAGTAAGGAAGATATATAACCATCCTAAACAAATTAAAAATGGAGAACCAATGGATCTGGTGTTGAAAGAAAGTGTAACCAAATAGACATCAAAGCGACGTGCAAAAAGTTACATTTGTTGAACTCCATTTAATAGAGTACGTCATATCCAATTTTCTTCCAACTACCCACGGCTTTAGGATCTCTTGAGTGAGATTCACATGAATATCTAATCTTTGTTGTATTGGATGAAAAATTGTTTTGTGTGGAAATGGCATGCTTCTCACTATTCTTATCTGGATGCAATGCACCAACAAAACCCTATAAATGCATATCATCCACAAAGAATTCAAGCCATTAATTATTCTTAATTACATCCTTGAACTGTTTAACCTTTACTTCATCAAGATCTAGAGAACAAATGACATCCTTGTCCACATTGTTTTTTAACTTTATTTGGATCTGGCTGTTAATCAGTTCATTTCTACCAAGGACCTCGCCAGATTATAACCCTTTATCAACTGTTGCATCTTCATCAGTCATGAATGTCAACTCATCACCTTCATCATAAAACATAGTATTGGAACCACCACCAAATACCCCTTTAGTCTGGCCTGATCGAGCAAATCCAACTAACAACGAAGTCCAGCAACCAACCCTACTCTTATCCAATACTTCATCAAACACCTTATGAGCAACAATCACATTGATGTTTTTGAGGAAATCAAGTCCCATTGATTGCAAATAACCAAGAAGAGAACCATGGGAAAACCCAAGCAAGTTGTTTTCTTTTGTTGGGGTTAGAGACTCGGAATAAAAACCTGGATCTTTGAGGGGAAGATGGAACAAGTCAAGTTTGAGGGAAAAAGAGGGGCAGAAGAAGCCATCAGATCTAGGTTGGCAAGAGGACGAGAAATAACTACTGTTGAAGCATAAATAACGAGAGATGATGGCGAAGGCAGCCTGTTGAGCTTTTGAAGGCAAAGTGACTAGTTCAATTTAGGTGGGGAATTTAATGAAGACAGGGGCTGAGATTTTTTGGATTGAGAAACTTGGGTTTGGGATTTTTGGGATTGATGGGGTCTCTGATATGTTACTGAGTTAATAGATTTGTAGGTTTGTAAGTCTGATATGCAACTGAGTTTGAAGAGGGAGCACCAAGTAATGATGAGGTTGATGAATTGGAGGGCCTGGTAGTAAGCTTTTGCTCGGCCGGGTTCAACCGAGGTTGCTGCATATGCGAAACAAGAACGGACAATAGTATTGAGAGGAAAACGAAAGAAAAACTAGAAAATGAAAATGGGGTTTTGACATTTTATGAGAATAGAGGGAAAATTTGGTTTTAGAGAATGGTTTTTTGTGACAAGGGCAAAGAATTGAAGGAGTGTTGAGGAGCGGAGACACTGAAATTCAACACCAACAAGGCCAAACTCCCAAATATGAGACAATGAGCATGAAACTTGAGGTTGGAGTAGCAGTGGTGCTCTATTCCTACCCCGAGAAATTCTAAAAACCGCACAATGTCTGTTTCCCATGGAGGTATCCCACCACCAGACCATGAAACTTGAGTATTTTTTACAAAATCCACACATGAACAATTTGATGAATATCACCCCTTGGTTTGTAAATGTCAATTTGGAGACTGGATTTAAAAATGTTGAGGCAATATTTGATAGTTTCACCATCAAGAATTCACCGCGTTGCTTGTTCTTCTTCCTACATCGCACCAACCTCATGCTCTAAATAGGTTAAATCTTAATGGAGGTTGTTCCGATATTCCTTCAATTTATTTAGGATAACTTCATGAGTTTGTTTCACCAATTCTATGATGTTGAAGATGTGCCAAGATTTTACCTCACAACGACATTGCTATTTTCCAGTATTTGTATTTCATTAATAGCATTTTTGTAATTTATTGTTAATGGCAAACTTGTAAATATGTAGTTTTTATATATAAGGCAAGTGTGCCTTTCGTGAACAAGCAGGGTGCAATTTTCCCTTTACCAAATATCGAAGCCGCAATCTGGAGAGAAACGGAAGGGGTTTTCAAACCCTAGTTTTATCAAGATCAAAATGGAGCTTGAGGAGATGAACAAGTGGTATCAAGAGCTTAGGTTCGATGGGGACTGCGAGGTTCGATATCGTCAAAGTTTGATGGTAAAAATGATTTTGGGCTGTGGAGGATCAAGATGAAAGCCCTCCTCACTCAATAGGATCTCTAAGAAGCTTTTCTTGGAGAAAAGAAAATGGAATCTATTGAAGAGAAGGATAAGAAAGAAATCTTAAGAAAAGCTCACAGCGCACTCATTCTTTCTTTTGGAGACTAAGTTCTGAGGAAAGTAGCCAACGAAGACTCCGCTACTAGAATCTGGCTGAAATTAGAGAGCCTCTATATGACAAAGTCTCTGGCCAACTGACTGCACAAGAAAACAAAGCTCTACACATTTAAGTTGTCAGTAGGTATATCAATTTCTGACCATCTCGATTCTTTTAATAAAATTATTTTAGATTTGGCTAATATTGATATTAAAATTGATGATGAAGATCAAGTAATTTTATTTTTGAGTACTCTGGATAATTCTTATGCTAGTTTGAAATAGACCATGATGTATGGGAGGGAAACACTGACCTTAAATGAGGTTTAGGTCGTATTACACTCCAAGGAATTACAAGCCATGTCTGAAAAAAAATCAGAAATTGGGGAGGGCTTGATTGTGAGGGGGAGAGCTGAAAAAAGAGGTCAAAAGGGAAATAACAGTAAAAACAATGTGAGGGGTAGGTCTAAGCCTAAAGGGAAGTAATTAAAATGCATCATGTGTCATAAAGAAGGGCATTTCAAAAGAGATTGCCTTGATAAGAGATCTAACAAAGGAAATGGGTCTAAGGAGGAAGGGGATGACTCGGTTGTGAGTGATGGGTATGAGAGTACCGAGGTTCTAAATGTGTCTGAGGTTGATTAAAAAAAAAATGGATCCTTGATTCAGGATGTTCTTTTCACATGTGTCCTAATAAAACATGGTTTGAAACTTTCACTAGTTTAGATGGGGGGTTTGTGATGCTTGGCAACAATAAGTTTTATAAAATCCAGGGTATAGGGTCGGTGAGACTAAGGTTTCATGATGGTATTGAAAGACTCTTAACTGAGATTAGATGCATACCTGAATTAAAAAGGAACCTAATCTCACTAGGTGTGTTAGACCAACCCGGGTACACTTTTAAATCTAAATCTAGATTTTTGAGGGTTGCTAAGGGTTCACTTATCGTGATGAAAGGAGTCATTAAAAATGGCTGGTATACCCTCATTGGAAAAACTATTACAGGTGAGGTTTCTTATATCCTATATAAGGGTGAGGATAGGGTTGTTCTATGGCACAAAAGGTTAGGTCACGTGAGTCACAAGAGATTGTTAGAACTCCATAAATAGGAGTTGCTAGGTGAGAAAAGATTGGAAAATTTACCTTTTTGTGATGATTGCATCCTTGGGAAAGCAAAAAAAGGTAAGTTTTAAATTAACCACTCACACTACAAAACAAACCCTGGACTATGTGCACTCAGACCTTTGGGGTCCAGCTCGGGTCAACTCACATGGAGGGGGAAGTTATTTCCTGACTGTACATTCTCAAAAATAAGAGTAACACTTTTGAGAAATTCAAGGAATTGAAGAAATTGGTACAAACTCAAGTAGGAAGGAAGGTTAAGAAATTAAGAACTGATAATGGGCTTGAGTATCTCTCAAGAGAATTCAATTAGGAAAACCCCTTAAGGAATGGCTAGGCATAAAACAGTAAGGAAAACCCCTTAAGAGAATGGTCTAGCTGAGAGGATAAATAGGACCATATTGGAGAGGGTTAGATGCTTACTGTCAAAATTGGGACTTCCTAAGCCTTTTTGGGCTGAAGTTACCATAACTACTGTGACGCCCCCAAATTCCGCTTGGGATTGAATGGGCATTTGAAGCGTCGGGACATGCAACACAAGGTTACCTGCCCCCGTTCATGACATATAAGATGCAATGTTCCTAACATGCATCTAGCATTATGTAATATTCGCAGAGGATAATTTTTTTTCTTTAGCAATACTATGCACCAAACTAAAATATCGCAAATACTTGAAACATATTTCATACATAAAGGCATACTAAATAGCCGTGATCACCACACTAGTCCAAAATGGTTATGATCAAAAGAATACTTGAGATACAACTCCAAAAGTACAAGTAGTAATCTAAGTTAAATACTATGCCATCATCAACATCGCACCGTGGCCTAGTCGACCGTGTTCAGTTGGTCAGATTCCAATTCTTCTTCGGGTCCTATAACAAGATCTACCATTCGGGGGGAATGGTAGTTGGGACTACCACAGTGAGATTTGATTACAAATCTCAGTAAGTTAATATAAAACTCACACACAGGTTAAAGATGCATGCATGGCAGTAAAATCATAAATGCATAAGTATAGTCGTACATAAGCATAGCATAACTTAACATATAGCATGACATAACCAGAACTTAAACGTGAACTGAACTTGACTTAACATGGCATGAACTTAAGCTTAAAACATAACATGAACAAACAACATAACATGAACGTGAAACATAACATGGACTTGAAATATAGCATGAACGTAAACATGCATAACATAAATAAGAACTTGAAAATAACATAAACTTGAACATAACATGACATGAACATAACATATACGTGAGCATAACATAACATGGACTTGATCTAAAACTTGACTTATCATGTATTTGATCTGAAACTGGACTTAACATAAACTTG
>QGSO01001148.1:25267-132497 GCA_011037825.1 Carya cathayensis
TGATGAGTGTTGTAGCGAAGGAAGTACGCGTAGCGCATACTCCGTGTCGCGTAGCGATGCACCGTGAGGCGTGTATCGTAGCGATGTGTGTTGTAGTGTGAATGGAAGAGAGTTCACGTGAGTGTACTCTGTACTAGGTCGTGATACACCGGATGGCGTGTCACGAAGGGTTGGATGGCGTAGCAGAGAAGTGTGGAGCGTATGGTGTAGTGTTGGGAAACTGTATGACAGTGTCCCGAAGCAGTGATGATATGGATTATAGTCCGGGGTGACGGGTGTCATCTTGTGGTTGACTATGGCTAAGAGTATATGGATTGAGAAAGGAGTTGTTTGTTTGGTTGTTATTGATAATTTTTAATGAACTTGATTTAGTGCGAATTGTGACGCCCCCAAATTCCGCTTGGGATTGAACGGACATTTGAAGCGTCGAGACATGCAACACAAGGTTACCTGCCCCCGTTCATGACATATAAGATGCAATGTTCCTAACATGCATCTAGCATTATGCAATATTCGCAGCGGATAATCTTTTTCTTTAGCAATACTATGCACCAAACTAAATATATCCCAAATACTTGAAATATAATTCATACATAAAGGCATACTAAAAAGCCGTGATCATCACACTAGTCCAAAATGGTTGTGATCAAAAGAATACTTGAGATACAACTCCAAAAGTACAAGTATTAACCTAAGTTAAATACTATACCATCATCAACATCGCACCGTGGCCTAGTCGACCGTATTCAGTTGGTCAGATTCCAATTCTCCTTTGGGTCCTGTAACAAGATCTACCATTCGGGGGGAATGGTAGTTGGGACTACCACAGTGAGATTTGATTACAAATCTCAGTAAGTTAACATAAAACTCACACACAGGTTAAAAATGCATGCATGGCAGTAAAAGCATAAATGCATAATTATAGTCATACATAAACATAGTATAACTTGACATATAGCATGACTTAACCAGAACTTAAGCGTGAACTGAACTTGACTTAACATGGCATGAACTTAAGCTTAAAACATAACATGAACAAACAACATAACATGAACGTGAAACATAACATGGACTTGAAATATAGCATGAACGTAAACCTGCATAACATAAATAAGAACTTGAAAATAACATAAACTTGAACATAACATGTACGTGAGTATAACATAACATGGACTTGATCTAAAACTTGACTTATCATGTATTATATCAACTGTCTTGATTAATAACGTGCGTTAATACGTACTCCACAGTTGTTGTGGCCCACGTATTCAAGTAACATAAAACATAATACGTACTCCACAGTTGTTGTGGCCCCACGTATTCTACATGTCACAATTGCTGTGTCTCATGTAGTGTATGCTCCACAGTTGTTGTGGCCCCATACTTCATGCTCCACAGTTGTTGTGGCCCCATGAATACACATAACATAAAATATAATACGTACTCCACAGTTGTTGTGGCCCCACGTATTCTACATGTCACAATTGCTGTGTCTCATGTAGTGTATGCTCCACAGTTGTTGTGGCCCCATACTTATGTAACATAAAATATAATACGTACTCCACAGTTGTTGTGGCCCCACGCATTATAAGTAACATAAATATAATACGTACTCCACAGTTGTTGTGGCCCCACGCATTATAAGTAACATAAATATAATACGTACTCCACAGTTGTTGTGGCCCCACGCATTATAAGTAACATAAATATAATACGTACTCCACAGTTGTTGTGGCCCCACGCATTATAAGTAACATAAATATAATACGTACTCCACAGTTGTTGTGGCCCCACGCATTATAAGTAACATAAATATAATACGTACTCCACAGTTGTTGTGGCCCCACGCATTATAAGTAACATAAAATATAATACGTACTCCACAGTTGTTGTGGCCCCACGTATTATACGTAACATAACATTCTTATCTTTCTTAATGCATGAGATATTAATTAATATCATATACTTTTCTAACATGGCGTATACTTGTAAATGGCACATATGATTTAATCATAACATTTCATGGCATACTTAACATGGCATACTTATAACATACATCATTGTATGACAGAAAAGATTATGTAACAGATAATTATTCATGAGAGATTAAATCATTCGTAGCAGATAAACATGTAATGACATAGCATGACATGGCATATACGATAACATACATACATAAATTGTAGTTCTCTTACCCATCACACATACACAATAAACTGATAGTAAGTTAGAGGCTAACTTACCTCGATCGTCGCGTTCTATGAGAATAGAGGCGAAACACGAGGAACTGCACAACAGCTGGAAGAGGAACACTCAAGTCCTTAAGATTTTCAATTCTGAACTCAATTGCCATATTGTGAGCACTTGCAACACTACGGGCAACGTGAGGTTTCACTATACTCGAAAGAGATAATTTGACTTCAGAAAACCTTTGCACTAAAACAAGTTCATTAAAATTATCAATAATAACCAACAAACAATTCCTTTCTCAATCCATATACTCTTAGCCATAGTCAACCACAAGATGACACCAGTCACCCCAGACTATAATCCATAACACCACTGCTTCGGGACACTGTCATACAGTTTCCCAACACTACACCATACGCTCCACACTTCTCTGCTACGCCATCCAACCCTTCGTGACACGCCATCCGGTGTATCACGACTTAGTACAGAGTACACTCACGTGAACTCTCTTCCATTCACACTACAAAACCCATCACTGCGATACACGTCTCACGGTGCATCGCTACGCGACACGGAGTACGCGCTACGCGTACTTCCTTCGCTACAACACTCATCAACACGATGCACATCACACGATGCATCGCCATACCACACGGAGTACACTACATGCGTACTCCCTTCCTTCTACGACCCACATCACTACAGCGCACGTCGCGCGGCGCGTCGCTGCATTACACAGAATACGCTACACGCGTATTCTCTTCACACAACCCGCCGTATCACATCTACGGCATCCATCTCACGCCTATACTTCACAGCACAGTCCACAAAACTACAAAATCAAGCCTAACACTTCACAACCACACTTCGTTTCACAACTACGCAGCGAACTCCACAAACACTAACTACACAGTCTACAGCCAACCAAATCAACTATGTTAAACATAAATAACTAAAGATAGAGGGTTAAGACGAGAGAGATGTGATTGCTGTCAGGAAAGAATCCAAAACTGATAATTTTAGCGGGCTGTTACACAAATGCTTTCTGAAGTCAAATTATCTCTTCCGAGTATAGTGAAACCTCAAGTTGCCTGTGGTGTTGCAAGTGCTCATAATATGGCAATTAAATTCAGAATTGAAAATCTTAAGGACTTGAGTGTTCCTCTTCCAGTGTTGTGCAGTTCCTCGTGTTTCGCGCTCTATTCTCATAGAACGCGACGATCGAGGTAAGTTAGCCTCTAACTTACTATCAGTTTATTGTGTATGTGTGATGGGTAAGGGAACTAAAATTTATGTATGTATGTTATCGTATATGCCATGTCATGCTATGTCATTACATGTTTATCTGTTACGTATGATTTAATCTCTCATGAATATTTATCTGTTACACAATCTTTTCTGTCATACAATGTTGTATGTTATAAGTATGCCATGTTAAGTATGCCATATGATACATGTATGCCATGAAATGTTTATGATTAAATCATATTGTGCCATTTACAAGTATACGCCATGTTAGAAAAGTATATGATATTAAATAATATCTCATGCATTAAGAAAGATAAGACATGTTATGTTATGATAATACGTGGGGCCACAACAACTGTGGAGTACGTATTATATTTTATGTTACTTATAATGCGTGGGGCCACAACAACTGTGGAGTACGTATTATATTTTATGTTACTTATAATGCGTGGGGCCACAACAACTGTGGAGTACGTATTATATTTTATGTTACTTATAATGCGTGGGGCCACAACAACTGTGGAGTACGTATTATATTTTATGTTACTTATAATGCGTGGGGCCACAACAACTGTGGAGTACGTATTATATTTTATGTTACTTGAATACGTGGGGCCACAACAACTGTGGAGTACGTATTAACGCACGTTATTAATCAAGACAATTGAATAATATTCCAAGTTTATGTTAAGTCCAGTTTCAGATCAAATACATGATAAGTCAAGTTGCAGATCAAGTTCATGTTATGTTATGCTCACATACATGTTATGTTCCAAGTTCACGTTCATATTATGTTATGTTCACGTTCACATTATGTCTCAAGTTCACGTTTATGTCATGTTATGTTCAAGTTTATGTTATTTTCAAGTTCTTATTTATGTTATGCATGTTTACGTTCATGCTATATTTCAAGTCCATGTTATGTTTCACGTTCATGTTATGTTGTTTGTTCATGTTACACTACGATGAATTAAGGTAGAATATTATTTTATAAACTAAAATTTATAAAATAATATTTCCTCATCATTATTTAAAATGATAAAGTACCGTTAATTAATCGAAGATGATAAAATCATTTAAATTAATAAAATACTTAATTACAACACTGAGAGAAATTAATATAGAATATTATTTTATAAACTAAGGTTTATAAAATAATATTTTCTTCATCATTGTATAAAATGATAAAGTATCATTAATTAATCAAAGTGCATAAAACACTTGAATAAACACTGAGAGGAATTAAGATAGATTATTATTTTATAAACTAAGGTTTATAAAATAATATTTCTTCATCATTATTAAAATGATAAAGTATCTTTAATCACTCAAAGAGGATAAAACCATTTAATTTAAATAAGAGTTTTCAACATAAAATTAAACCTCTTAATATCTTAAAACAACTAAAATATTTAATCTAAGTAATTATCCGCAATTATAATATTTTCAGAACTCATTAAATTATTATAATTGTGTTACTTTAAAAACAAGCTTATCTAATACTTTGAAATCCGGTGGATAAGATCCGGAATACGCCATCGAGGTACAACGCTTAGGATAATTCTGTTAATGATTTTACAGTTGTCGGTGAAGAACAAAATAACGTGATTTACGGAAAAAGATTAATTATGCACGTGATTTCGGGTGAGGGTAGAGACGAGAGAGATAGTGATTGCTGTCGGGAAAGAATCTAAAACTGATTGCCATGCTGTCAATATGTGCGAAAAAGAAAGATAAGGGTGAGGAGATAAGACTAAATTTTAGCGGGCTGTTACAACTACAGTCCATTTAATTAATATGAGTCATTCTTCAGCCATAGGGTTTAAGACTCCTCAAGAAATGTGGACTGAAAAACTTTCTAACTATGACTACTTGAGGGTGTTTGGGTGTGTTGCGTATACTTACACCCGAACTGACAAACTAGAACCAAGGGCTATGAAATGTATCTTTGTAGGGTACCTTGAGTGAGTAAAAGGGTACAAGTTATGGATTGATGAGCCAGGGCTACAAAAATGTATCATTAGTAGAGATGTGGTCTTTAATGAACATGAAATGGCTTAGGTTAAAACTAAAAGACTTGAACCCACTTAGGATACTAACCCCGAGAAGATACATCTTGAGGTGGAGCAACCAGACAATAATTTGAGAAGATTAGAAGGCCAAGAGGCTGAGACTCAAACTTCCACTTTAGGTTATGAGGACTGAGGTGGAGTTAGTTCATACAACTTGGTCAGGGATAGAAAAATGAGGGTTATAAAACCCCCCAAGAGGTATGGTCAAGCTGAGCTAATTGCTTTTGCTTTGACCGTAGCAGATGAAGTTGTAGAAATGGATCCTAGATCCTACAAAGAAGCCATGGAAAATATTGAATCTCATAAATGGGTATAGGCCATGGATGAGGAAATGGATTCTTTGAAAAAGAATCATATTTGGGAAATGGTTGTTAAGCCTGAAAAGGCTAAGTTGGTAGGGTCTAAATGGATCTACAAAAAGAAAGAAGGCATACTAGGGGTTGAGGGTCCTAGGTATAAGACTAGATTGGTAGCAAAGGGATGCACTCAAAGGGAAGGGATAGATTTTAGTGAAATTTTTTCACCAGTTGTTAAACACAATTCAATAAGGTTAATTCTATCATATACTACTTATGAAGATTTACACTTGGAGTAATTAGATGTAAAAATAGCTTTCTTGCACGATGAACTGGATGAGACTATTTACATGCAACCCCCTGAGGGTTATGTAAATGAGTCCAACATTTATCATGTCTATTTACTTAAAAAAATCATTGTATGGACTTAAACAGTCTCCAAGGCAATGGTACAAAAGATTTGACTCTCATATATTGGACAATGGGTTTAAAATGAGTCATTATGATAGCTGTGTGTATTTTAGGCATTACGGGGACCACATTATCTACCCACTGTTGTCGGTAGATGACATGCTTATAGCATGTAAGGATGCCGATCTAATTGAGGAAGTCAATTGTATACTGAAAACAGAATTTGAGATGAAGGAACTTGGTCTAGCTAAGATGATATTAGGTATGGAAATAATTAGTGATAGGAAAAGAAGACTTCTCTATCTATCTTAGAAAAACTATATCAGCAAGATCCTCAATAGGTTTGGTATATTTAATTTAAAACCTATTAGCACACCAATAGGACAGCATTCAAAACTGTCCATAAGTCAAGCCCCTAAAATCGAGGAAGACATTAGATTTATGCAAGGTATACCCTATGCAAGCATGGGGGGAAGCATCATGTATGCTATGATGTACTCTAGACCTGACTTAACCTATGATGTTAGCATGGTAAGTAGGTTTATGAGTAACCCTGGTATGAGTACTTAATTGGAACACAATATCTAGGTTTAAGATTTGGAGGGGATGTGCAACAGGGGAGTGAGTTAGATGGATTTGTGGATTCTGACTATGCTGCTAATTTGGATACCATAAGTCTTTGTATGGGTATGTATTTACAACATTTGGGGGGGCTATTAGTTGGAAAGCTGATTTACAATCTGTAGTTGCTTTATCAACAACTGAAGTTGAATATATTGCTATGACAGAAGCAATAAAAGAGGCTATATGGTTAGATGATTTTTCACATGAGTTAGGCATATTTAAAAGGGTTATCATAGTTCACTATGATAATCAAAACACTATACATCTTGCCAAGAATTCAGTATACCACGAAAGATCTAAACACATAGACATTTGACTTCATTTTGTAAGGGATGTAATAGCATCTGGAGTGGTTAAAGTAGAAAAGGTTCCAACTGAGGAAAACCCTTCTGATATGATGACAAAATCCCTACTAGCTACCAAGTTTAGGCATTGCCTAAATTTGATTAATATGGGGAGCTATTAGAGTTCAGTTTACTTTGCACGAACAATATAGAGGAAGAAGAAGATCACTTTGCAAAGATAAAAAGACTTGTCAAGGTGGAGATTTGTTGAAGATGTGCCAAGATTTAACCTCACAACGACATTGCCGTTTTCATGTATTTGTATTTCATTAATGGCATTTTTGTAATTTACTGTTAGTGGCAAACTTGTAAATATGTAGTTTTTATATATAAGGAAGTGTGCCTTTCATGAACAAGTAGAGCGCAATTTTCACTTTACCAAATATTGAAGCCGCGACCTGGAGGAAACGAAGGGGGTTTTCAAACCCTAGTTTTATCAAGATCAAATTGGAGCTTGAGGAGATGAACATATGATTTTGTATAATGATAGCACTTTGTAACACACACAATGTAAGGTGTTTGGATGAACAGAAAATGTGAGAAAGCGCAAGAAAATTGGTCAAATTCGAGGATGACCTTGCCTCTACGAGAAGAAGAGAGAAATAAAAAATCTATTGTTTCAAGCTTCTAGATGATCAGCACCAAAGCCCTTGGCTCGTACGTAAACATGATGACCCCCTACATCGGCCCAAGCTAACATAAACTAAAAGCATAGAAAGAAAATAAAACCAAGCTAGCCTATATATAGTCCAAATAACATGCTGAATGATTCAAAAAATAAAAAATAACATGCTGAACCAAAATAAAGGAATTTGTCAATGAAATTAAACTGGCCTGTGTACTTCATTCTTGAACTATGACACAAGGGCATGATTTTGTGTTGCAATAGTAAGTGTTTTATTTAGAAATGTAGTAAATCAGAATGAAGAGCAGGGGCATGAAAATGATCAGGATTAAAGGCTCGTTTAGATATGTACTTAGGTAGGGAAATAGTTTGAGTTAAGATATGCAAACTATTTCACTACAATAAAAATTCATTTTTGGGACTATTTTTGTTTAGGACGAAACAAAAATTGTCCCAAAAAATGAGATGTAGAAATGAAATTCAACCTAAAAAATGATAGAAGGTGTTTACCATTTGAACACCTTCGAATGGTAATAAAATAAACATTTAAACAGGTATTATATATGGTCGAATGACAATTTGGCACGCTAAGTGACAAAATTTAGTAGGACAATGATTTACCGTTCGAACAACACACAACAACGTTCAAACATCAAAGATAATCAAATTTTGAACTATTATATATGATCGAATGGGAAATTGGTGGGTTAAGTCAATAAATTTAGCGGAACATTGACTTACCGTTCAAAAAGATTACTATATTGTTCAAATTAAGATGTCAATCAATATTTGAATGTAAAATAAAGTCCTTGAACGAAGATTTATTGCACAAATATCTAGAGGGAATGGAGAAACCTTTGAACGTGATATATTCTGTTCGAATGGTTATAAAAATTTTACAATTATTGATGGTAACAAAATACCTTACTTAATTATGGATAAATATTTTTGTTTTGATAGAAAAGCTAACTTCATTGAAGATATCAAAGATTACAGATATTTATCAAGCCAAAGGACTTGAGAAAGAAAGTCTAGAATAAAATTTTACCACATTTCAATATTCTCAACATTCCAAGCATATCGTGCAAGACCATGTTGTACCGAGTTGCCCTCCCCTAAATACATACGTGAAAGAACATGAAGCAAAACAAGCTTTTAGTCTCATAACTTCACCATAAAGAGCTCCAAGTTTAGAATCAAGCATATCATTTTTGTTCAAAGAATCAACAAGCAACAAACAATCGGATTCCACAATGAGATTCATGACAGACCTTCCAACACACATCTGCATCCCTCGGAACATAGCCAGGAGTTCAATAATTTCAGGGCTGTCCACTTCATCTTCAGCCTTACTAGCTGCCATAAGCTCTTCACCCTTATCATCCCTTAAAGTCATTCCAATACCCTCCTTCTTAAGGTCACAAAAGAAAGCCCCATCAGTAATGAGTTTCAAATACTCAGTTGGAGGTGGACACCATCTGAGATGTTTCTTAAGTTGTATAGGAATCTATCCCTCTACAGAATTGAAGCTTCTCAAAAGAGTAATGGCATGTTCAACAACTTGTTTTATGGGCATAACTACAATTTTGAAAATCTGCTTGTTCCTTCTGTACCAAAACCCCCAAGACAGAGAACAAAACATAGCCAAATTGTCATAATCCTTCCTTTGACAAATTTGAGACACTAAATCAAAGAATTTAATAGTCGGGGTCATAGGCAAACTGGGACTAAATTTCTTCCAAGAAGCTCAAAGAACATTGCAATTAAACACAACATGATTTAAATCCTCTACTAGATGCTCACAGAAACTACACTTTGCTTCAGTTATAACCTTTTCTTCATAAGATTTTCCTTTGTTGGTAGGCCATCTTTACATGCCCTCCAAGCAAATATTTTAATTTTAATTGGCACTGGTAATTTCCACAAGGCCTTCCAAACAACTTGTTGTGTACCACCCCTGTCTGAATTCTCTGTCAAGTCAGCTCTTAGGTGGTTTGATATAAACCGATAGTAGCTTCTAACAAAAATGATAATAGTTATCAATAATTAATTTAGAAAAGACAAAAATGATTTGATTCATAATAAAATTAAATTTACAAAACATCAAATATTGTCCATACCAAAAATTAAAAAAAATGTAAATGACAGATAGAAACTACTAAGATCTGAACTCTCTGCACACATCCTTGACTGCAGCCAGTCGTGTCTCTAGCTATGTCAGTAGGGTACTGATTGTGACCTGAGTTGCAGACATGGATCAATCTCTGTACTAAGTCAAATATGCTAGCATTAATTTCTGTATGTAAGTCAGAGATGCTATCATTAATCTCCGTATGTAAGTCAAACATGGCAGTACGGATCTTTGTACGCACTGCATCGATCATTGTTGATGTCTATCTGCTAATTTCTGCATGCATTATATCAATCATCTACTCATGAGTAGTTGTACTTGATGCATCGGCCTTCGTGGATGTCTCACCGACCGCTACTCCACGATCTTGTCTCTAAGTATCGACCGAGTCTAAGGTAGAGAATTCTCATCTCAAACTCAAAATTCTCATCTCATCATTACAACTTTTCCAAATTTTCACACAAAATATAATAAACAATTCAACCTTTTCAAATTCCAAAATAATTATAATACTAAAAAATAATCTTTTAAACTTTTATCTCAAACTCAAAATTCTAATCTCTACCCCTAAACCTGCCTGAAGTCTTGAGTGTCTCGTGCATTGTGACAAGATGGAGGAGTTGATATGTCCCATCGGTTCCTAGACACGATTGGCAACATCTGGTAGGACCTCGGCATGTAGTAGAAATTGGGTGATCAGGATCCCGAATGACAATATAGCCATCGTAATGTACCGGGCCTCTGATCGAATCCTATCGAATATATAACTCATTAGGTCGATAGGAATGCCACAAGCGACGTGTGTGATGCCCCCAGATTTCCGTTTGGGATCGGACTCCATATTCGCAGCGGATAATTTTTTTTTTTTGAATAATATGTACCAAACTTATAACAGCCCAAATAATTAAAGCATAATCCATGCATACTTAACAAAATAAAAACCACGATTACAGTACGAGTCTCAGAAGACTATAATCTCAAAACATGGGAGACTAGACTCCATATTTACAGTACCAAAATACACTACTGAACCAGTTCATTGAGTAACTCGCGTAACTCAACTAACAAGACTAGAATATTGTCCAAAAAAAAAAAACTAACTATAGAAGCTGAAAACTCCGCATCACATCTGCGTCGTCTAGTCAACCTCCTCCAGTCTATCGGTGTCTGCTCCCTGTTCTGAACCTGACACATCGCCTACCATTTGGGGGGAATGGTAGTTGGGACTACCACGGTGAGATTTGATTACAAATCTCAGCAAGTTAACAGAAAATTTTCACACAGGTTAATGATGCATGCATAGAAATAAAGGTATGAATGCACCATCAATGTCAAAAGTAAATATAACATAACTTGACATAACATGGCATAAAATAATAAGCATAATGTGACATGACATAACATGGCATGAGCTGACATAATTGAACTGAAACTGAAACTTAGCTTGACGTGACATGAACTTAAATCATAACATGAACGTGAACTTGAAACATAACATGGACGTGAACTTGAAGTACCACATCTGATATATCAGTCCCATACAAAGTGAAGCACAAAATATCAACTGAACCGAAACAAAACAAAACAAGACTGGATTAGGTATCAAATAACTGGGGGTACTTGGCTCGCATATCAACCTCCTTCTCCCAAGTCGCCTCTTGAATATTATGGTTTTGCCAAAGTACTTTGACCAATGGAATCTTGCGGTTTCGTAACTCTTTTTCCTTCCAGTCAATGATCTGTACCAGCTTCTCCTCGTAGGTCAAGTTGGGTTGTAAAGGTACACTAGCGGGATCCACCACTGTTGGCATCTGATTCCCAAAACTCTTCTTCAATGAGGACATGTGGAATACATTGTGGATACTATAGAACTCAGTTGGCAACTCCAGACGGTATGCAACTGCTCCCACTTTCTCCACTATTTCATAGGGTCCCACGTATCTTGGACTTAATTTTCCCTTCACTTCAAAACGGCTTACTCCTCTCATTGGGGATACCTTTACATAGACCCAATCTCCAATTTCGAATTCTATACTCCTCCTTCGATTATCAACGTAACTCTTCTGTCGGCTTTGTGCAGTTTTCATCCTTTCTCTAATCATGAGAACTTGATCATTTATCTCCTGCAAGACTTCAGGCCCAAACACTTTGCTTTCTCCTACTTCATCCCAATACAACGGTGATCTACACTTTCGGCCATACAAGGCTTCATAAGGTGCCATCTGAATGGTGGCCTGAAAACTGTTATTGTAAGCAAATTCTACCAAAGGTAGTTGCTTCTCCCAATTCCCCTCATTCTCCAATACATAGGCTCTTAGCATATCTTCCAAAGTCTGGATTGTCCTTTCTGTTTGCCCATCTGTTTGCGGATGGTAGGCACTACTAAATTTCAAACTAGTTCCCATCGAATCTTGCAAACTTTGCCAGAATCGTGATGTGAAACGAGGGTCTCTATCGGACACAATCGTCTTAGGCACTCCATGCAATCTAACAATCTCTGCTATATAAATTTTCGTCAGTCTCTCTAGAGAATCTGTATTCTTGATGGGTATAAAGTGAGCACTTTTTGTCAGACGGTCAACTATCACCCAGATAGTATTATTTCCTGCTGAGGTTCTTGGAAAACCCACTACAAAATCCATCGAGATATCCTCCCATTTCCATTCTGGGATTGGCAATGGTTGCAATTCACCTGCCGGCTTCTGGTGTTCCGCTTTAACTAATCTGCATACAGAACACTTGTTCACAAATTCTGCTACGTCTTTCTTCATTCCTTCCCACCAGAAGTGCTGCTTCAGATCCTGGTACATCTTTGTACTACCAGGGTGAGCAGTGTAAGGAGTGTTATGAGCTTCCTTCATCACCTTTCCTTTTAATTCTTGGTCTGCTGGGATGACCCTTTGGTTCTTGTAATACAAAGTCCCATCCTCTCTGATGCTAAAGTCCTTCGGTCCTTCTGACTTCTCAATTTTCCCGATGACTTCCGCAAGCTTACTATCTTTCTTCTGACAGTCTTTTAGTTCTTCCCAATCCAATGGAATGAACTCTTGAATGGTGGTCAAAACGACTTCTTGACTACGGTTCTCGATCAATAGTTTCCTCATACTGCATAAGAGGGAATTTACTTTTGACGATAGGATATACGAATCCTCTGATCTGCTCTTGCGACTCAAAGCATCGGCTACCACTGCGGCTTTTCCGGGGTGGTACTTGATATCGCACTGATAGTCACTGATTAATTCCAACCATCTCCTCTATCTCATATTAAGGTTCTTCTACTCAAACAGATACTTGAGGCTTTTGTGATCTGTGAAAACTTCACACTTTTCGCTATACAAGTAGTGTCTCCAAATCTTAAGAGCAAAAACCACTGCAGCTAATTCCAAATCGTGTGTAGGATAATTCTGTTCATGATCCTTCAGTTGTCGTGAAGCATAAGCAACTACTTTCCCTTCTTGCATCAAGACACATCCGAGTCCTGCTTTAGATGCATCACTATACACTACAAAAGGCTTATGAGGCTCCGATAGTGTAAGTACTAGTGCAGTCCTAAGTCTTTTCTTCAACTCAAGAAAACTTGCCTCGCACTTATCGTTCCAAACGAACTTCACGTTCTTCTTAGTCAATGCACTGAGTGGTCCAGACAAACTAGAAAATCCTTCTACAAACCTCCTATAATAACCAGCCAGTCCTAAGAAACTTCTAATCTCATGCACACTAGTCGGTCTCTGCCAACTCGTTACAGCTTCAATCTTGCTCGGGTCCACTGCTACTCCTCCACTAGAGATCACATGACCTAAAAACTTCACTTCATTAAGCCAAAACTCGCACTTGCTGAGTTTGGCGTATAGCTTTTGGTCCTTAAGTATAGTCAAAGCCATAACTAGATGATTTCTGTGCTCCTTCTCACTCTTTGAGTAGATTAGGATGTCATCAATGAATACGACAATAAAACTATCTAGATAAGGTCTAAATATTCTGTTCATCATGTCCATGAATGCAGCTGGAGCATTGGTTAACCCAAAAGGCATTACAAAAAACTCGAAGTGGCCGTACCTTGTCCTGAAGGCAGTTTTTGGCACATCCTGTTCCTTAACTTTCAGCTGATGATAACTGGATCGCAGGTCAATCTTCGAAAACACTGCCGCTCCTTGCAGTTGATCCAACAAATCGTCGATCCTGGGTAACGGATACTTATTCTTGATCGTCACCTTGTTCAGCTCTCTGTAGTCTATACACATCCTCATAGATCCATCTTTCTTCTTTACAAATAGCACCGGTGCTCCCCACGGTGAGGAACTGGGGTGGATAAAACCCTTCTCTAAAAGTTCTTTCAACTGCACCTTGAGCTCCTTCAATTCGGCAGGGGCCATACGATACGGGGCCTTGTGAGTTGGAGATGTTGCCGGTTCCAACTCTATCTCAAACTCCGTTTCTCTATCCGGTGGTAAACCAGGTAGCTCATTGTAACAGCCTGCTAATTCTTATCTCTTCACCCTTTTCTTTCTTTTCTTTTCACACATAGTAGACGGCAAGGCAATCCATTTTTGGATTCTCTTCCGACAGCAATCACCATCTCTCTCGTCTCTATCCTCATCTGGAATCACGCGTATAGTTTATCTTTTCCGTAAATCACGTAATTTGTTCTTCACCGACAACTGTAAAATCATGAACAGTTTTATCTTAAGCGTTGTACCTCGATGGCGTTTTCCGGTTTTTATCCATCGAATTTCAAAGTATTAGATAAGCTTGTTTTAAAGTAGCACAATTATAATAATTTAATTAGCTCTGAAAATATTATAATTGTGGATAATTATTTAGATTAAATATTTTAATTGTTTTAAGATATTAAGAGATTTAATTTTACGTTGAAAATTCTTATTTAAATTAAATGGTTTTATCATCGATTAAAGATACTTTATCATTTTAATATAATGATGAAGAAATATTATTTTATAAACTTTAGTTTATAAAATAATAATCTATCTTAATTCCTCTTAGTGTTTATTTAAGTGTTTTATGCACTTTGATTAATTAATGATACTTTATCATTTTAAATAATGATGAAGAAAATATTATTTTATAAACCTTAGTTTATAAAATAATATTCTATCTTAATTCTTCTCAGTGTAGTAATTAAGTGTTTTATTAATTTAAATGATTTTATCATCTTCGATTAATTAACGGTACTTTATCATTTAATATAATGATGAAGAAATATTATTTTATAAATTTTAGTTTATAAAATAATATTCTACCTTAATTCTTCGTAGTGTTTTATTTAAAGTGTTTTATTTAAAATAAAACATTTACGCGTTTTTAATCAGTGTTTTAACTCACCGTTGGATTATTTGAGGATCCCAAAGCGTAGGATTGAAGCGATATACCCAGGCCCCTACCCTTTTCCCTTCACTTTTTTTTTTTTTTTTTTTTTCTTTTTCTCTTTTCTCTCCTTCTTCCTCACGCACGTCCAAACCGTGCTCATGTTTTCTCTCTTCCATGGCCGTTCGATTGGAGCTCCCAGCCGGTGCCACCTCCGGCCGCCGGACCCCACCTCCCTCACCGGCCTCACCCCCTCCCTCCGGCGAGCACAACCACACCGGTGGTGTGCTAAACCGGCCACTCTTTCTCTCTCTTTCTCTCTTCAAAGATATGGGTCTCTAAGGGTTTTTCACATTTTTGGACCACCATACACGGCCAAATCAGCCACCAAGCACCACCAATGGACTCACCTCATCAAGGGCTTCCTCCCCATGTCTTTCTTTTTCCCTAACTCTCACTTTTTCTCATATGGGTTTCTCAAAATACACATTCGGTTTCACCACCGTGCGCCGCCGTACACGGCCACCCATGGTGTTTCACCACCCCCAACTTGTTCCTCTCATCACCATGAACCTTCCCAAGAAATTTCATGACCAACGGAGCTTCGTAGAGCTCTCACTCTCCCGCACTCTCGAAGGCCAAAAATGGATTCAAACGGCTGATCTGTCGCCGTTAGCCGCCGTACGACCACCACCTCACCACCACAGCTCCACCACATGTTCATCTACCTCTCCCTAGCTTGCCATGAAGTTCTATGGAATTTCGCTACCTCGTGTTTCCTTCCACCGTTCGGATTTACTGTTCACGGCGTGATGCCGTCGTGCTCCGCCACCTTTGACCACCACAAGGCGACCATGAGCCTTCCAAGGCCACGTCTAGTTTTTCTCAGCCCCAAACTACCACTTTATGTGGTGGACAGCCACCGTACGCGGTGTTACCGCCACGTACGTTCCTCCGACACATGTTCGTGACGAGCAGCGAGCGACGCACGGGTTATCCCGTCGATGGTATAACCCTCTATCTCTAGTTATTTTACGTTTAAAATAGTTAGTTGGTTGGTTTGTGGTTTGTGTAGTTGTATTTGTGGAGTTCGCTGCGAAGTTGTGAAGCGAAGTGTGGTTGTGAAGTGTTGGGTTTGATTGTGTAGTTTTGTGGATTGTGCTGTGAAGTATGGGCGTGATATGGATGCCGTAGTTGTGATACGGCGGGTAGTGCGAAAGGAATACGCGTGGTGCGTACTCCGTGTCGCGTAGCGATGCACCGTGAGATGTGTACCGTAGAGATGTGTGTTGTAGTGTGGATGGAAGAGAGTTCACGTGAGTGTACTCTGTACTAAGTCGTGATACACCGGATGGCGTGTCACGAAGGGTTGGATGGCGTAACAGAGAAGTGTGGAGTGTATGGTGTAGCGTCGGGAAACTATATAACAGTGTCCCGAGGTAGTAGTGATGTGGCCTGTAGTCCAAGGTAACAGGTATTGCCTTGAGACTGACTTGTGACTGAGAGTATAAGGAAGTGATGGAGAAGTATCAGAGCACGCAGCGGAAGCATGATGGGTATCGTGACGTGACTCGAGCTTAGTCTTGAGCTGCGTGACGTAATAGAGGTGCATTTGTGGATGCAGTCCTCTCCTATCAAGTGTTGGGATGAACTTGTACAGAGCCGGGAAGTAGGAAGAATCCTATCAACCGGGTCTGAGCAAGTTGGTGTTGAAGTTGGAGCTTGGTTATACAAGCAACGTTAACTTGAGTTATAAGTTGCTCTTAGGTGATAAAAGGGGATGAAATACAGGTGTCTCTGGCAAGACACGTGTACCGGACAGGGTTACCATATGTAATGGATAATCTGTCTTGATCATGGTTACATGGTACATGAGAGCCCAGGAATGGATGGAGAATGTTCTAAGTGAGGCGTAGTTCTATGTTTAGAATAGTTACTTATGCATTTAAATAGATGATGATGTAAGGTTATGTGTATGCATATAGGTTGCCATCTGACAAGCACATGAATGGACTGCATGGAATGAGTATGGCATGAAGTCCAAGTAAGTATTATGTTCATACTCTTTTAGAGTTTTTACGTATAGAAAAGAAGAAAAAGATGAAAGTTTTTCTCAAAAAGTAAAACGAAAACGAAACGTAAGTTTTCAAGTATAAGTATGTACTGGCCTTTCCTTGGCAGCCCCTCTTTATGCACCCAAAGTATATACGTGTATGCATGTGAATGGATGTTATAAGTAGTACGTATTGTATGTATGTTCATGAAAAGGAAAACGAAATGAAGCTTTAAAAGATGTAAGAATCGTTAAGAATGCAAGAAATGAAATTGTAAGAAAAGAAAGAAAAGAAAACAAGATTTTCCTAAAGTAATTCTTTTCCAAAAATGATTCTTTTCAGATTCTTTTAAAACAGTCTCTTTTTCAAATAAAAGAAAGAAAATATTTTTTACCATGAAGAGACTTCTTTTGAAATGTCTTTTACAAAACAAAAGCGAGAAAACCATTTTTTCTTAATTAAAACCTGAAGAAATGTAAGAATTATAAGAACTGAAATGAAAGAATTATAAGAACTGAAATGAAAGAATGGACTGGACTGAATGGATGATGTATGAAAATATGTAACGGCCACATGGACTAAAATGGTACCAAATGAAAAGGGGCAGATTGCAATGCCGGGTAAGTAGTACTGGTAGTGCACCCAGTGCTGCACCCTGACTGAATGGATTCCCAAACTCACGGCCACGGGCGGAATCAGGTCCAAAAGACCGCTAACCCCAGCGCACGGGGCGTAACAGTGTGCTATGGGCCACATGAAAGTGAAAAGAAAAGAAGGTATGTATGTTAAGAAATGAATGCATGTATGAATGAATGTACGTACGTAAGAAAAGATGAACGCATATATGCATGGACGTATGTATGTAAAAAAAAATAACAAATGCATGAAAATGTTCTTTAAGAAATGAAAGCAGCAAAGTGTGGGGAACTGTTTTAAATAAGCAAGCACATTTTAAGAGAAGAAAACCCCCACCTTACAACGTTTTTAAAAGAAAAGAACGAAGTATGTATGCTATGTATGATATGTATGTACGGAATGATAAATGCATGATTGAAAACCTATGTTGTGATATTTTGACTGTATGAAGTAATGCTTACGAGTCATCGACTCATTTTAGTTTTTATGTATGCCCTCCCAGGCATAAGATGAGCATGACAGGACAGGACGGGCACAGCCAAAGTGGGAAGAGCACGAAGGCCTAGGCAAGATGTTTTTAATATAAAAACTTAAATTATGAAAGTTAATGTTTTCCGCTAATTCTTTTAATAAAGAAAAAATGAATTTTATGTATAGTATGGACGTCTTTTGTATCCTGGTATGAATGGAAAAGATTGAGAAAAGAAATAGTAATTCCCGTCGATTTAAAAAAAAAAAATCGATATGAGAAGGACTCATCATAAGGGACGGGATATTACACTCATTGGAAAAAAGTTCAGGAAAGTCTTCAACTATGGGTATCCCGTGGATTTCTTCACTCCCCTTTGTCTTCTCCACAATCATCAACAGAAAAGCTGAGGCTCCATCCTCAATACACTTCCTGGCTTGTAAAGAAAAAATCAATGGCGGGGTGGCCTTAACTGACGCTCCCACGTATCTAATTATGTCTTCACTTGGGGATTCAAACACCACTTCTCGCTTCCAACAATCTATCTTAGCATAGTGCTTGAATAGCCAGTCCATCCCCAAGATTATGTCGAACTCCATCTGACCAAATACTAGCAGGTCAGCCTTCAGCGTCCTTCCTTCTAGTTCTACAGGGCAATCCTTAACTAAACGGGTACAAGCTACCGTATTCCCATCAGGAATTAACACTATAACCCGTCGAGGTAATAGCTCAGTTTGCAAACTACAAATTCGTGCAAACGCTGCAGACACAAAGGACTGCGACGCGCCCAAATCGAATAGTGCACAAGCTGTGAACCTTAACAGATTGACGTTTCCTAATAAAATATAACGTGATACTATTAATAACAATAATTCTAACACTCAAGTAAATAACAAAATCATAAAGACTTTAAGGAAAAATACCAGTGATGACGCCAGCTTCCTCAACCTCTGATGCATCAACATCGATATCACCTGGGGTTATAGCATACACACGAGTTGGAATGTGGGGCCTTGGCTTGTGATCACTAGCTCCACTGCCTTGTGCGGTGTTGGGACAATCTCTGATCAAATGTCCTGGTTTCCCGCATCGATAGCAAACTCCATAACCACTGCGACACTCTCCGGGATGACGCTTTCCACACTTAGGGTATAACGGATAAACAGACGACATCTGTCCTCCTGTGACTATTCCCTTGCCTTTCGCTGGGCTAGAAAAAGACCTCTTCTTCTCAGCACTACCACTTGCCACAAACGGCATGGTCCTCTTTCGTTCAGAATTCATATGGATCACCAGACCCCTATGCTCAGCCTCTGATATCGCAGCCACATTTACCAACTCTTGGTAATTTTCTATTCTTAAGCAAGCTACTTGACTACGGATCCTTGGCTGAAGTCCTGCTTGAAACTTTTGTGCCTGCATCCTTAGAGTAGAAATCAAGTGGGGTGCAAATCTTCCTAACGCCATAAACTTAGCAGCATACTGTTCTACGGTCAAACTGCCTTGAGTTAAAGTCGTGAACTCCTGTGCCTTCAGCTGTTTGACAGAGTCTGGGAAGAATCTATTGTCGAACACTTCCTTAAATCTCTCCCGTGACAATGCAGCGAGACTTCCTAGTTCCCTAACTAGGAGCTGTCTTCGTGTATCCCACCATATTCCAACTTCTTCTTGGAATAGGTATCCAGCATATAGGACCTTCTGGTCTTCAGTACAGCCACAGATCTCGTATGTCCTTTCGAGATCCATAATCCATTTTTCAGCTTTCAGTGGCCCTACATTACCAGAAAAGTTTGGGTAACGATGGATCAAGAATTTCTCATACGAACAACCCCTAACTTCGGGTCTGGGTACGTGCACTTGTTGTTGTTGTTGTTGTCTAAGCACGTCAACTAGTAGACGTACAGCTTTAGCTAATCCTCCATCCGTTGGGAGATTCAGATTCTCTTGATTGATGCCTCCCTCCGGGTTCCGAGGTATCCTACCGCGAGTCATGTGTCACTTCCTGAAATGCACGAATACACGTATTAAAACTCGTACTATCTCCCATACTTCAAGAAATTCAAGCCTAATGAAGACTAAAATACCAAGCCTAGTATTTGGTGCATTTCCTAAGGACATGTGGATTTACATCCCAGAGACGTATTGCTCTGATACCACCCTGTGACGCCCCCAGATTTCTGTTTGGGATCGGACGGACATCTGAAGCGTCGAGACATGTAACACAAGGTTACATGCCCCCGTTTATGATATATAAGATGCAATGTTCCTAACATGCATCTAACATTATGCAATATTCGCAGCGGATAATTTTTTTTTTTTGGAATACTATGCACCAAACTTATAACAGCCCAAATAATTAAAGCATAATCCATGCATACTTAACAAAATAAAAACCACGATTGCAGTACGAGTCTCAGAAGACTGTAATGTCAAAACATGGGAGACTAGACTCTATATTTACAGTACCAAAATACACTACTGAACCAGTTCATTGAGTAACTCGCGTAACTCAACTAACAAGACTAGAATACTGTCCAAAAAAAAAAAACTAACTATAGAAGCTGAAAATTCCGCATCGCATCTGCGTCGTCTAGTCAACCTCCTCCAGTCTATCGGTGTCTGCTCCCTGTTCTGAACCTGACACATCGCCTACCATTCAGGAGGAATGGTAGTTGGGACTACCATGGTGAGATTTGATTACAAATCTCAGTAAGTTAACAGAAAAGTTTCACACAAGTTAATGATGCATGCATAGAAATAAAGGTATGAATGCACCATCAAAGTCAAAAGTAAATATAACATAACTTGACATAACATGGCATAAAATAATAAGCATAATGTGACATGACATAACATGGCATGAGCTGACATAATTGAACTGAAACAGAAACTTAGCTTGACGTGACATGAACTTAAATCATAACATGGACGTGAACTTGAAACATAACATGGACGTGAACTTGAAGCTTGACATGAACGTAAACTTGAACATAACGTAATTTGAAACATGACTTGAACGTGAAATAAATGAACTTGGAATCTTATTCAATTGTCTTAATTAATAACGTGACCATATGGGTGCTACACGGGTCCCCTTGAGCCGTGTGTCCCTGCCGATTACCACATCACAACACAGGTATCTACACCAGTTGTAAGTGTGTTAATACGTACTCCACAGTTGTTGTGGCCCCATGAATACACCTAAAATGAAAAATGGCACCATCGGAGTTTGTGCCTGGCGCGCTCCGGTGACCAGCTAATTAGGTCCCATTAGCAACCTGTTGACTGTACTTTGTCAACCTAGGGAATTTCACACCTACTTAGACACTCTAGCGTGAACAAAGGAGTTCCACTAGGATATTACCCCATCCTAGCACTTAGGGTCGTGATTGACTTGAATAACTTAACATGATTATTCTCGAGATACACAAATTGTATTCGAGACCAGACACGACATGAATACGAAAGGACAGAAGTCCTGACGTAGCGTAACGTGACATGAACGTAAGATGACAGACATGACATACTTTGAGACATTAACATAACAGATAACATTTCATAACATGGTATAGCATGTAACAGACAATAGTTCATAACGTGGCATAACATCTGACAGAATATATTATGTAACAAATAAGTATTTCATGACAGAATAATTCATGTAACAGATAAACATGTGATAACATGGCATGGCATATATAACAACATACAAACATAAAATATAGTTTCCCTTACCCATTACACATACACACAAAAAAACTGATAGTAAGTTAAAAGTTAACTTACCTCGTTTGTTGCGTTCAATGAAAATAAAGCGCGAAACACGAGGAATTGTAACAGGATATTCTAAAAGTTAGAAATTTAATTACTAACAATTAGAAATGTGTAAAGGAGATAACTTAGAGTAAAATTACCATTTTACCCTCTACATGTGGGAAAATGACTATTTTACCCCTAACTTAAGGATTTCACATCCTAACTCCAAAAATTTCTAAAATTTATATTTCTCATGTAAATTTTGTCCTAAACTCAAAAATCAACTCAAAAAAATTTAAAACAAATCACAACTAGGGAAAACACACTATGGCCAAAAATATCCATAGGTCATTTCTCTTGATTTTTGTTGCAATTCTTTCCAACTTCAAAACTCATACTTAAACCAAAATTTTCCAACAAACATCTTCCAATCCTAAGTTTAAAACCATACTTAAAACATCAATCTAGAAAAAGCTAATAATCAACACCAACTTTTTGTAAAAAGATCCAAACACTTAATCACAAGCTTTGACCCTAAATCAAAACATCTCAAAAAATTCCAAAAAAATCAAATCTTACTTCTAACATATTCATAACATCATCCTAAGATAAACCATGCTTTAAATCATCAAACTAAAGTCACCAAAATCACAAAATAACACTTGGATTTTTTGGTTTTACACTTAGTCCAAAAACAGAAACTTTTTCTTAACTAGCTTTGATAAATCTCTTGATCAATGGCTTAAGAAGGTGAGATCTTTAAAATAAAGCATCACATGGTTTAAAAATGTGTCCAAAATAATATCCAACCATCAAAATTAAAATCACATGGCTAAAACTCAATAAAACATGGATCTAACCCAAGAACATCAAATCTTAGGCCTAACCGAAAATCTCTTGCATAGAAAAATCATATCTTTGAAACTAATGCTAAATATCTCCAAAATAACATCCTAACATGAAAATAAGAGACTTAGGATCATCATATAAAAATATCAAAGCCATTAGAGTAAGATCAAACCACGAAATATTCAAACTTTCTCCAAATAAAAACTGTTTTTCCACTTCCAGTTTTCAAGTTTCTATATCTAAGAAAATCTATCATCAAAAGCTTTATTCATGCAATAAAACTTCAATGAAAACTCTTAAAAACATACTAACAAAACTCCATAAAATTTTCGGACCAAGATATGTCCATTAGCTTGGTCAAAAATTCCAAAACATAACATACTCTCCAGTTTCACGCCCAGAATGACCTTTACACAGTTAAAAATACTTTTGACCAACCAAATGACCATGGAATGATACGAATAATATATCTACGGAAACTATACTCAAATCGGAACAACTTTTATGAAGGAGTCATTTTGAGAAAATACATATAAAGGATCAAAACTGTCCACGTAAAAACACACAGAAATCTGCCCGAGAGAGCTCTTTTGGGTTTCTTTCTAAGAACGGGGTAAAGAAGTGATGAAAGGGAAGTAAGTGTGTCATGCACGACTCAAGCCTTCGGTAGGGGGAAGATATGGACCTTAATGACCCTTGATTGGAGGTGGCTATGTGACATAAAGTGGAGAATAGTGAAGGGAGAGGACAGCCTGCAGAAGCTGTGAGGCATGGGGCTTGATGGGGTGGGTTTCTCCATCTCATCAAGGCACTATTGGGTGCAGCCAAGGGCAGTGAATGGTCTGCCATGTGGGGGAGGAAACTTCTCCAAGAAGCCTTGCCAAGGTGGCCAAATTCGTGGGCCTTGGTGGGCGTCAACCAAGTGGGCTTCAATTTGGAGTTTAAAGGGGGTTTGGTTAGGGTTTGAGATGCTATCAAGCCCAAATCCAATTTTTCTTGGCCCAATCAAATTTCCAAGGTTTAAAATGTTGGATAAAGATGTCATGATAAGAATTTGAGAAATTAATAGCATGTGGAAGTGATTTAATCAAGTGATTAAACACAATGCTAGAAATTGGATAAAAAAGGGTTTGAAGGCCAATTTTAGGGTTTGGGGAAACCATTTAGGGTTTCAGTTTCAACCAAGTTTTTGGGGTTTCAATTGGATTCCAACCATTTAGGGTTTCACTAGGGTTGAAACCCTCTTTGATCTGGCTCAATTTGGTTGATCAAATGAAAAAGGTTTTGCTTAGGTGGCATGATCTCACACCTTGATTTCCTTCACAAATCCATCTAATGGTTCCTCTTTGTGCCAAATATCTAATACTATTCATTATGTATGGCTAAGATCTTGCCAAGTGTCCAAATAAAACTTCTCTAACCTAATTTGGACATTCCACACTGTGATTTTGAAAATACTGCACTTAGTACGCTTATCGAGGTTACTATTCACTTCAAAAAAAATGCATAATAAACTTAGTACTAAAAAATCCTAAATATTCATATTAATCTACAGTGAAAACCGTTTACCAAAACTCAACTCCAAAGTGCCCCTATAAATAAATTCACAGTTTCGAACAGCCGTTTCGTCCGAAATTATGAAAATGAGTTATTGGGCCATAAAATCCTAAATATTCAACTAAGTCTAGTGGTGTAGACTATAACATATTCTAACACTTCTAACTACCTCAAACAACTAAAATCGCATTTCTGGCACCTTAGTGAGTGATAACACTAACTATGTTGACAAACTAAAACTTATGTGATTAGTCGATTCGTGAAAACTTACGAAGTTTTCACGAGATTCCTAAAGTCTATAGAAATTTCACCATTGAATTTCTAGCGGGCTGTTACAACGTGTATCATAAATTTCACTTGATCCATGCCAACTTCTGCCTTATGCTACCAAGAATCAATATTGTTGGTGATGATCAAGTTCATCATCTTGAAGAAACCAGATAGATTTGTCTATTCGATGCTCTTCGTCCCATCATAGGGAGGAGCATTTGGACTAATAACCAACTCCCTCACCTCATGATTAGCGAGGCCATCAAGTTCATCTATATAAGGTCCCTTATCTTCTAGTGTCTCCCCATCAGTAGAAGACAGAGACTCTCTGGGCACCATGTTTGAATATGCAATGCGCAATTTAGGAATATCAATAAAATCAGTTAGTCTGTCCTCTGAAAGTATAACTGAAACTCCTTGGATAGAGATTATGTATGACCCTCTGTCATTTGGTCTAGCATCACCGAGCTCTTTATAGAACTCAAAGACAATGTCAATATAAGAAACGAGGTCCCATGCTTTGTCCTTCTGGTCGAGAATTGGTGTGCAACCACAATCAATGAAGACTAATCAAGGAATGTCCCTCCCAAATAAAAGTTAGAAAGTCAGAAATCTTCACCTGATGCGCTAATAAAATAGTCCTCAAACTATTTCGATGGAAGGTTGCCCTGGTCTGCCACACTTACGTCCTCTATAAGACACTATCAACCTGAAATCTAAAAAATAAAATATATAAACAACATTAGTTATAAAATATAATAAATGAATATTCAAAAAATTATATACTAATTGAAAAAATGAGAAATTGCTTTCTGTTATACCGTTTGATCGGATCTCTAACTGTTTGAACGTTACAATTTTTATAGCGTTGTTCGAACGTCAAACATATACGTTCGAATGCTAAAACTAAATTTGGTTCAAATGTATTGTGAACCAATCAAACGTTTGACATTTGAGTTCCTAATCTTTGAAAGAATACAAAATCATTTGAATGGTATATGAACCAAACTTCGCAACCATGAAAATGAAAGGAATCCACCGATTGCTTTCATTCTTCCACAAATAACAACTACACAACAATTTGAAATCAACCTACGGTGGATTCTAGGCCACCTACGGTGTCCATCAATGAAAAAAAAGAAGTTTTCATATTTTCTATAAATAATACAACAAAACATATAGAAATAAATCGATTATTCGAATGTAAGGGTGTGCCTGTTAAAATAAAGGAGTCTTCAACAGTGGTAGTAACGACAACGGTGTTCAACTAAGTTGGTTACATTCAAATTTTTTGAATGGTTGTTATGGGGGCGATGGTGGCATTGGAAAGCCTCCCCCAATACCTTATATGTACAAAGCTGTTTGAACAATACGTTATACATTGGAATAGTTTTGACTTACCATTTGAACAGTAGTATATACCATTCAAACTGTGTTTATTTCAAATTTAGTAAATGAATTGATTTTTTATATTTAATATATTATATACTAAATGATATTATATATCACTACAAGAAAAACAGGTATTTGTGATTAATATTTTACAATAAAATAGACTATTTGCAACGAAAACAGTATATACTATATGATAATATACTATATGATATACTATTATAATATCATATAATATATATCATATTATAATATATCACATATCACTATAATATAGTACTATATATAGTATCATTGATATATATCATATATAGTATATATATGTATCACGACATAGTAAATATCACTATATGATATAGTATATGCTTGTATATAATACGATACACTCTATAACTTGTTATATATAACACTATAAGTTGTTATATACGTACAATACTCTATCATCACTATAGTATATTGTTGTATAATATATATAGTGATATGATATATACTATATGTATAATATCCATGTATAATATATTACTAAACTATACTATACTATATTTTACTATATATACTATATATACTATTACTATATTATACTATAACTATAGTATATATCATCACTATATTTATATATTTATATATCACAACATATATATAACTACTAGGCTGGAAGTAACGTGTAAAGCATGTTGACCTCGTTGGGTGAAACAGATCATTATTCAAAGATAATAAATTTTTTTACAAAGGAAATTATAAATGAAGTATAATAATTACATATCTGGATACATAAGAAAATAAAAAGATTAGTTCAAAATACATCATAGTTTAATACAAGTTGGTGGAGTAGAGTAACACAGAAAAATGATATAATATAAAATTTTCATTGATTTCTAAGCTAATTGCAATTGGCTTAGCTAATTGATAGGATCCTATTGCATATAAAAGGGAAAAAAAGACTTTGCTAAAGTAAAGGAATCAAAGAAAGGAAAATGGCAAACTTAGTGGCATATATATGAGAAGCCAAGAAAGATAATAATACAAAATGTTATGATAATCAGACAACACAAACATGATAATAATACAAAATTTATCTTGAGAAAAAGATTTGAAGAATAAAGGAAATGACCCTGCGTGAATGGGAAGATTGCGGACCAGCAAACTAGGAGTATGGAAGCGATTGTCATTGTAGGACCTGCATTAAAACATATACTAAATTAACATGTTGTCCTTTGTATAGGCATATACTAAATTAAAATCACTTAAGCTACATTAAAACATAGATACAAAAAATAAGAAAATACTTATCTAAAGAGAATGCAGGCAACAAAATCTAATGTTCTATTTATGTTAATAATTTACTTGCCAGAAAAATAATATATATTTTTGTGTTGTTCCAATATATATATTGAGCCTTTCCATGACCCCTCTTAATTTAGGTTTGGCAAGCGCCTTTACCAAAGTCTCCTAATATATCTTTGAACCTATAAAATTCCATTGGAAATATCTCATCCAAGATTAGGAATAGAAAAACCTCAACATGCCCAACATAGGAATCACTTATAGGTCAAATCTACAATATTATAGAGCCACCCTGAAACCGCAAAATCGCTTTATTGTAACAATATCAGATATCTAAGAGATAAAAAAACAAGGTTCACCAAAAGGAATAATGTGTCATTCTAAAATATTCAGACAAAATTAGGGTAATCAATCACACAACATCTTGCGAGAGATTAGTTAGCTAGCTTCAATATCACTATACTCTACTTCAAATCATTCAAAGGCCCTTCAACTAGGCACTCATGTTTCTGATGAAACATTACGCCAAAAGAAAAAGACACCAGTAGACACTGTTTAGTGATAAATAGGGCATTGGTAATAGTAGGTCAAAGCTTCAATTATTATAGAGTCACCTAGAAACCACTAAATTCTTTACTATAACAACATCAAATATTTGAGAGAAGGTTCACCAAAATGAATAATGTGTAATTCCAAAATAATTAGACAAAATTAGGGTAATCAATCACCCAACATCCTGAGAGAGATTAGCTTACTAGCTTCAATATCCCAACGTTGATTCAAAGCACATGGCAAGTATGATAAGATACTACCTCAGATAACCTAAATAACGTAATAACATGAGAGGAATACCTTGTAGTGTGTCAATAAGCTATCCACAATGGTTGTTTGCTCAAGACTCAAATAAGACTTGAGAGAAGTGGAGAATTAGAAATAAGATGGAGGAATTGCATGTTTGAAGTTTATAAAATAGCCTATATTCAAAAGAATGAAATCGACAAGATAAATTCAAAGAATCATTAGAATACCAAAATTTTCAACCACACGAACTAATTAGTCAAACAAGATCACACCAAAAAAAAAGTAAATAAAGTTTGAGTCAGTGTTTTGAACACAAAAAGAGAAAGAACAAAAAAAAGAAGAAGCTAAATTCGAAACTCGATTCTTGCAAGCGAACTAGACCATTGTATATGAGGGAAAGGGGGAAAAGAAACAATAGGTATATTTAGAAATGTACAACAGCCAGCAAAAAGCATTGAAAATTCCAACCAGTTACAACATAGATAGGACAACATCAGTCTGTTTGGTTCTAATGAACAATGACTAAGGATAAAATCAAAACTTACTCAACCTACCATAAGCAATTTTTTGCTTCCAACAACAGAATACACATGATATGCATTTGGGGGATCCTTTTTCAATAAATGCATCAAAATTAATTTGGTTCAGAAACTTTTCTTTTAGAAAAAGAAAACTACATCATTCAAAGCTTTGAGAAAATACAATACCAAGAAAACAAAATGCAAGATTCAAACTAACAAACCTTCATTCCCTTCCCATTACCTCCACTTTCTAGAAAAGCATACACAAAAGGCAAGAAAGATAACTAATTCAAATCTTACACCTAGATCTGACCCAAAAAATAATAGAATAACAAACATTCAAAGAACAAGAACATAATATAAAAAATAAAGAAAATTGCATGTCCCAACCAAAGGTACTTTGGATTGTACCTCAAAATTAGTTTTTTTCATAAACTTTTTTTTTTTAAGTCTTGAGAAAATACATGCAAAAATATTCACTATTTAAAATCTTTGATTTTCACACACAAATACCCTTTGAACCAAAGGTACTCTGGATTTTTCCACAACTCAAAGAGAGAGAGAGAGACAGACCAAGACATTGATCTAAAGCAACAATTGTAATGAATTTGGTAAAAAGCAACGAAAAAAATAACGAATTGTGAATGAGTTGAGTTGGACAAAAAAGAGTATATTTTTTGAACTCTCATACTGGTCAACGTTAAAATTACGGCATACTCTCGATGTTATGCATATTGAGAAAAATAAATACGAGTCTGTGTTAGGAACAATGATATCAATTGAAGGCAAAAAAAGGATACATTAAACTCACAGAATGATCTAAAGCGGTTAGGAATAAGAAGGAAAATGCATTTGCAATAAAGTGGTTTGTCTGTCTACATGCACTGGACAGTTATGCCTTGAATCTAACAATATGTATGCAAACAAATGACTGAAAAATTATTATATTAAAAAGTCATGATTGTCATGTATTTTTATAACTTATCTTGCCAGTTGGTATATGTGGTATCCCAATTGCCTTTTTAATATATGGCTTTGACTAAGTTGAGCGTATGACAGCCATAAGTATTTTTATATCTTGCCAGTTGGTATATGTGGTATCCCAACTGAGTCAAGAAAGCTCAGTGGTACATGCTAAACAATTGCCTTGAGATAGACAGCCACTTGAAGTAACTTGTCATTATCTGTTAATTAATATTATGATTTAATTAAAAAATTATAAGAATATAAATTATTTGGTAATCTTCAATTTCAATGATCATATTAACGTGCTCAAAGAAATGTGAGTAAATGATGTAAACTAGAAACATGAAGAGGAGTTCCTGAAATGGTTTGAACAACGGGTAATGACATTACATATGCGAGTTTGAATTACCAAAAAAATGTATTGAATTTTTATTTTTGCACGTTTATGCTTTATTCAATATGTAGGTTGTGCAAATGCATGTGAGTAATCCTAATAATATATCTGATGAACTATATGCATTGGTGCGTGGCCTCTCGAGACGCATTGCACGATATTTTGTATGTGTTTCTCAAGGAAGTAGGTATCACACAATGAATCAAGAACACTATAGAAAAATACAAAATAGTGGTATCCCAATTAAAGGATATTTAAGGAAGCTAAAAAAAGAAGAAGAAGATATTTTGGGGAGCTTGTGCTATATTTGTTTAAGTGTGATTAGTGGGATTTAAGCAATCCTCGAAAGAGGAGTCTACGGTGATGAATATTGTTTTAGTATTAATAAATCAAAAATATGGTACGAAGATGATAATTTTATTTTGGCTTCCCAAGCATCTCAAGTATTCTACTTAGATGATCCTAAGTTAGGAAATCAATGGCGAGTAGTACAAAAGTTTTCTCCAAGAAATATATATAATGTTATCCCTTAGGTGGAAGGACAAGATGAAGAAAAAGATGATCCCTCTTCTCAAGAAGCATACCAAAAGGGTGAGCCCGTCTTTAACTTGTTTGTGGATTTGAGCCAATATGAGATGATTCCATTATGTAAAGAAGATATTGAGGCTAAAATTGCTGATGCGACAGTTGAGCAAAATATTGAATCATCTGAAATATCTATAGATGATGAGGGCAAATGGTCAAATGAAACTGATACAGATGATTGAACAGTTTTGTGTTCACATTACACTTTATGACAAATATTTTATGTAATGAATGTATCAGTGTTTTAAAATTATGCCCCCAAAGAGGAAGGAAGTTTGCATTCCATCTCCACCTATTCCTACCTCTCCACCACTAGAGATTGACTCTATAGAACAAGGTAAAAATCTAATAATCATTTTGTTTAAATTAAGGTCATAAAATAAAAATATTATACCATTTCTAGCCATCATTTACTTCATTTCTACATCGAATATTATATTTTATAGAGTTAGCAGTACAATCTCGTTAAGGTCAAGGCACTACTAGAGGCATGAAATTGGAAAAATATCATAAAATGGGTAAGATTAAGGTTAACATTATTGACGAACATATCAGAAGCGAAAGACAACCAACAGCTTGGCTTGCATTGTATATGGATGCTTTTACAAGAACTTATACATATTTGGCTACGAGTTCATGGCAAAAAGTCTCCCAAGATGTGAAAGAGCTTAACAAGAAGCGTTGTTTGATAATGTTTAAATAATTCATTTATATTAATATTATTTAATATGTATGCAAAATTTAGAATATTCTAGATTATAATATCTTTGTGTATATAATTTTTCAAGGATGACTTCAATTAAATGAACTTATTTGTAATGCATTTCGCAAATATAAGGCAAGGTATCATGAGAATTATAATAAGTTCAAGAACAAAAAATATGCACGCCAACATCCTTTTCAGGATGTCCGACCTTTCGATTGGAAAAACTTTGTGACAGATTTGAGGATCCATCATATAAGGTATAATTAAATGAATTTTTTTACGTGTTCTATTCATGATCTTCGCTTCCTAATATTTACAACTTCTATACAGAAGCGAACTTATATAAACAAAACAAATAGATTGACATTGAAGATTCATCATCATCCGGGCTCAAGATCTTTTTATTGTCTCTCTAAGAAATTGGTAATGCTATTTTACTTTTTTATTGTATATAGTTTCTTATTTGGAGGTATTCTAATGACTTTATATCTCAACAAATGTCTCTTGTAGCAAGAGTCAGATGCCAATTATGATCTGACTAAATTATATGATGCATCACATACTGATTGTAATAGAAAGTGGACTCATCCCGATACTCATGAAAATTATGTAAGTATTATAATATATTTTAATTAAACATATTTAAATATTTATGATGATATTAATTCTTTCTCTTGTGTGTAGGACAAATTAGTTGCCCTACGTGCAGAATCTGCGTCGAATCAAAATTCCTCAACAATTGATGTTGAAATTTTTACACAAGTTCAGGGTCAACATTTAGGATATTTAAGGGGTTTTGATGTGAACCCGCGGAATTGGAATCCCTTGAACCCACAATCAATTTGAAAACTCACTCAAGAAAACCAAACTCAAGTCAATAGATGGAAAATCTAGACTCGTTAAGGATCTCGATCGTTTCAAGAACTTAAATTATATCAAAATCTAGACCCGTTGAAAAACCTATATCAAGAACCCAGATTACAAATGAGGAACACCACAAAGGTTGTGATTTACCTTTAATAAGTTCAAAATTTCAAAAAAGAATAAGAGGAGATAAACTCAACTCACAATAAATAAAATTTATCAATTTTCATAAACTTTCATATATTCCAAAATGAGGCAATAAAGAGTATTTAAACTAAAACCTCACAAAACCCCAAGTAAAATAAAGCTCATCTTTCAAAAATGCCCTGGAATAGTGTGACTACAATAATCGTGAATAGTGCCGCACTACAGTACCCTTCCCCTAAACAAGATAAAATCCTAAACTAAAAATTTAAGAATCTTTTCCAAAATACCCCTGAGCGAAATACAAGGCATTCCCTAAAGAAATCCTAGCTGAAAATTAAAACAATCCCTAAACTTCTCTTAAAAACTTCTCTTGAAACCCTAGTTCATAAAACATAAAATATATGTATGGGTTGGACATCCTCCAAGCCCAATTATTTTAGATTAATTCTTATGACTAATAAAATAATCATTTTTAATGAAATAAACAAGTCCAAGGCCTTCAATAATAATAGGCCCAAGTCATGTCTTACATAACTTGTTTAATCACATGAATAAAACTGGATTTTCTTCCTTTAAGCCCATCTTGAATGTTGGGATCTTGCTAGACACGTCCCAAGTGGATGGCACCAATCTTTGCATTGTTTCCTTGACCTTCTTAACTCTTGATCTTATGATTGCCCCATTTGAAATTCGAAAATGATCTTTAAGACTTGGTCTACTTTGGTACCCAGCATTCCATCTCTCCGCAAAAGATTTGACCTCAAATCTCCACCTGCATTAAAGGGAAAAAGATCAGTAACATTGAAAAGAGCAGAAACATGATACTTACCTGGAAGATCCACTTGATATGAATTATCATTAATTTTCTCGAGAATTTGGAAAGGTCTATCCAAGCTATTCCTATCAACAACAAGCAAAAGTATCAAAGTGGATTAAAACCATAAATAACTTCAAACGAAGAATATGAAGTAGTAGTATGCGTGGTCCTATTATATGCAAACTCTATAAATGGCAAATAATACTCCCACAAACGTTCATGAAACACATCTAGATCTTCCTTGCACTAAAATAACCATTCCAATTATATACAATCTCAATGAATGGCAAACCATACTCCCAAAAGTATTCATGCAATACGCCTAAAATCTTCTTTATACCAAAATGTCCCAACAAACTACATCCATGTACAAGCAACTCACGTATAAGACTAGTATGTTCATAAAATCTATTCTCTCTAAACAAATATCAAACTATTCTATAATACTTACCAAGTGATGCCTTCTCACGTACTCCATATACACTAGCAAAGTCATCATCATTAGCATGCAATTCTTTATCATATTCAAATTTTAAAAACTTTGCATCTAAAATAAAGATAAGGTCATACCTTCTTGGTAATGCATTAATCACAAAATTTTACTCACCATGTGTGTATTTGATTATATGAGGAAAAGTCTCAATACTGATGGGCCCCAAGGCGGACCAAGTCTCAAGGATCAATTATAAGAATAAGAGCCACGAAGATCAAGGGAGCAATGCAAGAATTGGTGCAATCCAATTGGGATGAAGCTAGCAAGAGCCCAACACTCATGATGGGTTTGAAAGAAGGAGAATCAATTTGGATCCACTTGATCAAAGCTATGGAAGATGTTGCGCCTAAACCTTAACTCAAATTAATGAACCAAAATTTAGTGCAGTTTTACCTGCAAGTATACAGGTGTTGTAGTACCTTACAGGATCGAATCCACAGGGATTGACTAATGTGAAAAATTCTCTCGAACAAATGAAAATAAAATACTAAAAGAGATGTGTGATTGAAAATAAAATGAGGTTATTGAAATTATGATTTTTGACGTAACAAAATAAAACTAAAATGATAAAATGTATTGAAATGAGAAAAGACTAAGGTTTCGAGGATCCGTTTAATAATTTAAAATATTGTTTCCGATCGAATTACTTCAATTAAACTAGAATAATGATTCCGTTTAATTGGAAGATTTAGCATTTACGATCAAGAAAAATAATTACTAATGATTTAGCCTGAGCGATTGATGATTAAAACACTTATAAATTTATTTGACTATCACAGAGATTTCTCAAGCATTCACTGTATTCGAAAATCACAATGAATCAAGCTAAATATATAGATAATCAAGATTTCCAATAATAAAATCCCTCAATCGATCCAACTCGCAAAATAAATTTGATGCCGATCTGAAAGCAATTTTCAAATCATTAAACTTTACCTCTAACCTTAGTATGAAAATTTAGCCAACCATGTTCATCACAAGTGCTATAAAAATTAAGTAAACATTATCCATGATAAAATTAAAATAAAACACAATAAAACAACACAAGAAAAGTGAAGAGAAAATAAGAGTTAACAGAAAAAGATAAAACTCCCTCTCCGTTCCGTAAGCTCCGTTCGGCGTCTACCACTGCAGCTTGAAACTCCTTCCAGCTTCTCCGTTCCGTAAGCTCCCTTCTCAGCCCTCTATTTTTACGTAAGCTGTGTTTTTCCAGCTTTCCGAAAACTCTACTCAGTAAACTCTACTCAGCCCAGCTCACGTACAGAACGGGAACCTCTCTCACCAGTTCTTTGTCCACTCAGTCTGTCCGAATCCACCCCGACACCAGCCTAGTCCTTTCCGTAAAACCACAGCAGCAGTCCGTCCACCTCGTTTCCGTCCCTCCCTTCGTTCCTCTCCGAACGTGCAGCTCTCTCTATTTTTCTCTACGTAAAAGCTCTTTTCCTCCTCCTTTAAATTCTGGTCCATAGCTTTCCAAAGAAAATCTCCATGTTTTTTTTTTCGTTTCAGCTCACTCTCCGAAAAAAGAAAAAAAACAGTCCTCACGTCTCTCTCCCACCAGCATTTCTCACCTGCTCTCTCCCTCTCTCCACTTGCATTTTTTCAGAAGTTTGCTACCTGACCAGCTACCCAGGAAATGAAAACTGCTGCTGCCATGAAGTCACTGAACCGATCTCTACTCGGTTCTGCTTCTCCAAAACAGAATTGAAAGTCCAGCCTGCAAGATGAAAAGAAATGAACTGCAGTATATATCCGAACGGAAGGCTACTCACTTTCAAAAAAATTCACTCCTCTGTTTCTTTCACCAAAAACAGAGCAGAAAACAGCTCTCCTCTTCCAGCCCAGTCTCCGTTCACGTCGCCCAGCTTTCCCTTCACGTCGCCCAGCTCTCACTCCACGTTCGTTTTCTGTCCATAAATTTTCCTCCGCCTACGTCCCAGTAGTTTTACGTTCAACTCTTTTTTTTTTTCTGTCAAAACCTCCTAACCGAACGTCTCTCCCAAGCCAAAGAAAAATAAAACTCCTGCTCACCGTAAGAGCTCTTCTCCAAACGTAAACTCCTTCTCCCCGTAAACTCAACATCAACTTCCCTCTTTTGTTTTTTTCAGTTCCTCTCTTGTTTTTATCTTCCTTTTTTTTCTTACGTAAACTCTCTCCGTTCGGAAGTTCTCCTCCTCACTTTCCTGTTTTTAAAATCCTCCGTAAGTTCCGTCTTCAAGTTTCTTACCATTTTTTTCTTCCGTGATTTCTTGCTGAATTTCTGCATGTGTAGCTGTGTAGCCGTTTTCTTTTTCTGCCCCACCAATATATTTCAATTTACTCCAGCACGTCCCTTCAAAACCATCCACCGAATTCCCTTCTTTTAATCTCCACATTTCACTCTTCGTCCAGCTCCCTTTTCTCTTTCCGCAAATGTTGACCCATGACTCTTTTGATTTTTTTCTTCTCTCCTTTTTTCTCTTGTTTGCTGTAAAACCAGCCTCATTTAGTCTTCCATTATTTTGTAGTTCATCTCCTTCCAGCCTTCCGTAAAATTCTTTCTTTTGCTTTCTTTGATTTTCGTAAAACAATACTTTTACTTCTCAGCTTGCTCTTACTTANCCAACAAAATATGACCAGCATGCATAGGCACTACATCACAAAGCACCACATCTTTGTACTTTCTAATTGAAAAAGATACAAGCACTTGCTTATTTACCCTAACCTCCCCACAATCACTCAACCACTGCAACTTGTATGGTCTAGGGTGTTTCAAGGTAGGTAAATTCAATTTCTCAACTAAAGTAGTGCTAGCCACATTAGTACAACTTCCCCCATCAATGATCATACTACATACCTTGTTGTTGATGTGGCATCTAGTATGAAAAATGTTCTCTCTCTGCAGCTCTGTATCATCCATCTTACTTTGTGTATTGAGAGCACGCTTGACAACAAGAGACTCTCCATACTCCTCATTCTTACACTGATGTTTAATACTAGGCTCACGTCTCCTATCTGTCCCACTTTGTAGATTTCTAATCACTACACCTTGTTGATCCATCCTATCCCTCACTTCTCCCAACTTCAAATTTAACCTTTCAAACTTTTGTTGCATGGTCTGCAACACAAAGAATGAGTTATCTACCATCTCCTTTGGTGATGAGTCATTTTTATGAGACATCATCATATGCTCTGCACAAAAAGGAATGTTAGTGGAAAAAAGGACCTCACACGCTCCCTTACGTGTTTACACTCAAATAATGGCACTCCACTCGTCTTTCACTCTTAATTGGCTTTTTTCACGATAATGATCTCTCACTCTCTTGCCTTTTACCTCAAGAGTTTTTCCCACTCAAGTTCTTTTAAGAACTAATTGAACTCAATCAAGATAATACAACCTTGTTTTATCCAACTAGTAATTAGGTCCAAGAAACAAGAACAAGAGAAAAACATGGAAGGAATAAAATGACATGAGACTCAAGGAATTTATACACTGGAAAGAGTAATAACCAAATAAGGTACAAACTAGAAAGATGTATTCAGCCCCTTTAAAGATAAGGCTCAATCAATGACAAAGCACTCAATTTTATATGGCAAAGTATTTCAAACAACTACCCAAAATCCATCTCTCTCTTTTTTCTTTTCTTTGGATTTTTTTTTTCGAATTTTATTTTCTTTTCCTTTCCTCAACAATTCAACCACAAACAGAAATATTCAATTGTGATAATCAAACAATTGAATTCAAACACATAAAACAATTGGCAAGGAAATAGAAGAGAATCAAAGAAACAACACTCCAAGCAATTGATAAACTTAGAGATGCAAGAAACCCTAGAAATTTCCAACTCTATAGATGGTGCAAATTTTGGCAGCCTTCAAACAAGCAATTTAGCCACCCAATGTTGATGAACATGAAACCAAAAAGATAGAGTAATCTGGCAGCCCTAGGAAACGAATTTCTGCACTTTTTTTTTTTTTTGCAACCTTAGAACAATGAAGCCCTAGAAATAAAGATGCAATAAATAAAAGATAGAATTACACCTGATTGGAAACCTTGCTCTGAATACCAAATGATGTGAACCCCAATCGATTTGCTTTGAGACCCAACAACAATACTGGAAAAACAACCCCAAGAAAGCCAAACTCAGATCTATGGATGGAGAATTTAGACCCGATGAGAACCCGTTCCAAGAACCTAGATTATATTAAAATCTAGACCCGTTGAAGAATCCGTCTCAAGAACCCAAATTACAAAGGAGGAACGCCACAAAGGTTTTGATTTACCTTTGATAAGTTCAAAAGTTCAAGAAGAACAAGAGGAGATAACTCAAACTCTCAAAGAAATTCCATATATTCTGCCTCTCAAATGAGGCTATAAGTTGTTTAAATAGACAACCCCCAAAAACCCTAATGAAAGTGCCTCGGGTACTGTAGCGTGAACAGTGTCGTACGCCGCGCTACAGTAACTTCTAAAACCCTAGTTTGTAAATAATAACTTGCCAAATAAGCCCTTGGCCAAAATACAAGGCCTTCACAAAAACCCTAGTTCAATAGAAATAAGACGTGTGGGCTGGACATCCCCCAAGCCCAATTATTCTAGATTAATTCCTATGACTATTAAAATAAGCCCTTTTAATTAAATAAATAAAACTATGGACTTCAATAACAAAAGGCCCAAGTCGTGTCTTCTGTTTGAGCTGTAAAATTGCATATTTTAGTTATTTAAAACCAATTTATTTCAATTTCTTCGTAACATTATTATTGGTTTTAGATGGAAAAATAGTTAATAAGCATAAATTCGAGTTGTGATTTTTAATTGATTAATATCATGTTTATGCTTAATTTTATAACTATGATTTAATTGGACAATACTTCCTCACATATATAATATATTTTCTTTTTAATTTATTTCGAGTGTTATTTCTTTATTTGCAGGATAAATAAAATTCACAAGCAATCGGGAAAGAAGCTTTGAAGAAGCATGTGTGAAAAAGAGCTGAAATTAAGTAAGAGCAAGCTGAGAAGTAAATAAATTTTAGGGCTTCAATGTTCTAGGATTCCAAAAAAAAAAAAGTGCAGAAATTCATTTTTCCTAGTGCTGCCAATTTACTCTATCATTTTGGTTTCGTGTTCATCATCATAGGGTGGCTAAATTGCTTGTTTGAGGGCTGCCAAAATTTGCATCATCTAGGGTTTGAAATTTCTAGGGTCTCATTGATTCTTTTCTATTTCCTTGTCAATTTTTATGTGTTTGAATTCAATTGTTTGATTATCACAATTGAATATTTCTGTTTGAGGTTGAATGTTAAGAAAAGAAGAGAAAAGAAAAGAAAGGAAAGGAAAAGAAAAGAAAAAAAAAATCCAAAAAAAAAAAAAGAAGAGAAAATAATTTTGGGTATAGTTGTTTGAAATACTTTGCCATATGAAATTGAGTGATTTGGCATTGATTGAGCGTTATCTTTAAAGGGGCTGAATACATCTTTCCAGTTGGTATCTTATTTCGTAATTACTCTTTCCATCCTATAAATTCCTTGAGTCTCGTGTCACTTTATTCCTTCCGTGTTTTCTCTTGTACTTTGTTTTTCTTGGTCCTAATTACTAGTTAGAACAAAACAAGATTGTATTGTCTTGATTGAGCTCAATTATTTTTTAAAAAACTTGAGTGGGAAAACTCTTGAGGTAAAAGACAAGAGAGTGTGAGATCATTATCGGAAAAAAGCCAATTAAGAGTGAAACATGAGTAAAGCGCCATTATTCGAGTGTAAACACGTAAGGGAGCGTGTAAGGTTTTTTTTTCACTAACATTCTTTTTTGTGCAGCATGTACTATGTCTCATAATAGTGACTCAACACCAAAGGGGGTGGCAGACAATTCATTCTTTGTGTTGCAGTCCATGCAACAAAAGTTTGAAAGGTTAAATTTGAAGTTGGGGGAAGTGAGGGATAAGATGGAACAACAAGGTGAATTGATTAGAGATTTGCAAAGTGGAAGAGATAGAAGGAGACGTGAGCCTAGTAATGAACATGAGTATAAGAATAAGGAGTATGGTGAGTCTCTTGTTGTCAGTCGTACTCTCAATACACAAAGTAAGATAGATGATACAGAGCAGCAGAGAGAGAACATTTTCCATACTAGATGCCACATCAATAGCAAGATATGTAGTATGATCATTGATGGAGGAAGTTGTACTAACGTTTCTAGCACTACTTTAGTTGAGAAATTGAATTTACCTACTTTGAAACACCCTAAACCATACAAGTTGCACTGGTTGAATGATTGTGGGGAGGTTAGGGTAAATAAGCAAGTGTTAGTATCTTTTTCAATTGGAAAGTATCATGATGAGGTGCTATGTGATGTTGTGCCTATGCATGCTAGCCATATTTTGTTGGGGAGGCCGTGGCAGTATGATAGGATGGTAATCCATGATGGGATCAAGAACATGTACAGCTTTGTAAAGGATGGCAAAACAATCAAGTTTGCTCCTTTAACCATGAAACAGGTCCATGAGGACCAACTAAAGTTGAAAAGTAAGGCTGATAAAAATAGAAAGAGTGAAAGTGAGGTTGATCAAAAAGGAATGAGAGAAAGTGAGATTGATCAGAAAAGAAAGAGTGAAACTAAGGTTGATCAACAAAGAAAGAGAGAAATTGAGATTGATTCAAAAAGAGAGAGTGAAACTGAGGTTGAGTGAAAAAGAAAGAGTGGGAATGAGATTGAGGAAGAAAAAAATAGTGAGACCGAAAATGAGAGAGAGAGAAAAAAATGAGAGGGAAAAGAAATGAGGGTAAGGCTGAAACCTCAAGAAAAAAAAAAAAGAGTGAAAAGAAAGAGGAGAATGAAGAAAGTGAAAGAAAAACAAAGAGATAAGTGAGTTTTTATGCTAAGTTGAATTTTAATACTAAAAAACTTAACAAATCTTTGCCTAATGCTATTATCTCTTTGTTGCAGGAATATGAGGTAGTGTTGCCTAGTGATGTTTTTAGGAGATTGTCACCTATTAGAGAGATAGAGCGATATATTGATTTTGTGCCAGATGCGACAATCTCTACCCGACCTTTCTTCGAAGAACATGAGTTCTTGATACACTTGAATGGACAAGATAAGTTAGATAGAATGCATGCCAAGTGGTTTCAATTCATTGAGACCTTTTCTCATGTAATTCAATACACACATGGCAAGAAAATTTTTGTGTTTGATGCTTTAACAAGAAGGTATGTCCTTATCATCATTTTAGATACAAAATTATTGAGACTCAAATATGATAAGAAATTGTATATTAATGATGATGGCTTGGCTAGTGTGTATAGAGTATGTGAGAAAGCATCATTTGGTAATTCTATAGATTTGATTGGTACTTGTTTAGAGATAATAGACTTTTTGTACCTAATAGTTCTATGTGTGAGTTGCTTGTGCTTGGAGCACATAAAGGTGTTTTGATGGGACATTTTGGTGTAAAAAGGACCTTAGAAGTATTGCATTACCATTGGTGAGAGTATTGTTTCTCATTCATTGATTTTGCATATAGTTGGAATGGTCCCTTTGATGTAAAGAAGAGTTTAGGCGTATTGCATGAATACTTTTGGAAGTATGGTTTGCCATTTATTGAGGTCGCATATAATTGAAGTAATCATTTTGGTGTAAGGAAAACTTTAGATTTGTTTCATGAATGTTTGTGGAAGTATCATTTTCCATTCATTAAATTGTTGCATGAACGTTTGCGAGAGTATCATTTGTCATTATTAGAGTTTGCATATAATAAAACCATGCATACTACTATTTCTCATTTATCTTTTGAAGTTGTTTTTGGCTTTAATCCACTTATTCATTTTGATTTAATGCCCTTACCTATTGATGACAGAAGAAGCTTGGATGGACATTTCCAAATTCTTGATAAAATTAATGATACTTCATATCTAGTGGATCTTCCAGGTATGTATAATGTGTTTGTTATTTTCAATGTTACTGATCTTTTTCCCTTTGATCCAGGTGGAAATTCGAGGTCGAATCCTTTTGAAGAGAGGGGGAATGATACGCCCCAAGGTGGACCAAGTCTCAAGGATCAATTACAAGATTACGAGCCATGAAAATCAAGGGAGCAATGTAAGAATTGGTGCAATCCAATTGGGATAAAACTAGCAAAAGCCCAACACTCATGATGGGCTTGAAAGAATGAGAACCAATTTTGATAAACTTGATCAAAGCTATGGAAGACAGGACTTGGGCCTATTGTTATTGCAAGCCATGGATTTATTTATTTCATTAAAATGGCTTATTTTATTAGTCATAGGAATTAATCTAGAATAATTGGGCTTGGGGGATGTCCAGCCCATACGTCTTATTTCTATTGAACTAGGGTTTTTGTGAAGGCCTTGTATTTTGGCCAAGGGCTTATTTGGCAAGTTATTATTCTACAAACTAGGGTTTTAGAAGTTACTGTAGCGCGGCGTACGACACTGTTCACGCTACAGTACCCGAGGCACTTTCATTAGGGTTTTTGGGGGTTGTCTATTTAAACAACTTATAGTTTCATTTGAGAGGCAGAATATATGGAATTTCTTTGAGAGTTTGAGTTATCTCCTCTTGTTCTTCTTGAACTTTTGAATTTATCAAAGGTAAATCAAAACCTTTGTGGCGTTCCTCCTTTGTAATTTGGGTTCTTAAGACGGATTCTTCAACGGGTCTAGATTTTAATATAATCTAGGTTCTTGGAACGGGTTCTCATCGGGTCTAAATTCTCCATCCATAGATCTGAATTTGGCTTTCTTGGGGTTGTTTTTCCAGTATTGTTGTTGGGTCTCAAAGCAAATCGATTGGGGTTCACATCAAATACAGTCTCACTTAAAATGCATTCTAGTCAACAACAACTTACCTTGTCATTTCCAGTGCATCAAGAACTTATGTTTGGTATGTAGGACAAATTCTTTTGGCCAAAGGTAATGTTGTCAATTCTCTAATGCTGTCAAAAAATTAATTTGATGCTTTATTCCTCTAATAAGTGACAATCCACAAAGAATATCGCTAGACAACATGACCTTATATCCCTGCAACAAAGAGATAACAATACTAGGTAAAGATTTATTAAGTTCATTAGTATTAAAATTCTCCTTAGCATAAACACTCACTTCTCTCTTTGTTTTTCTCTCACTTTCTTCACTCTCGCTTTTCTTTTCACTCTCCTTTTTCTTTTCACTTCCTTTTTTTCTTTCACTCTCTTTTTCAACATTAGTTTTTAAACTCTCAGCCTCACAATTATTTCTTATCTCATACTCTCTTTTTCTTGAGGTTTCAGCCTCACCCTCATCTTTTTTCCCTCTCATTTTTCTCTCCCTCCTCTTTGGTCTCACTATTTCTTTCTTCCTCAATCTCACTCACACTCTTTTTTTTCGCTCAACCTCACTTTTACTTTCTCCTTTTTGATCAATCTCACTTTCTCTCTTTCTTTTTTGATCAACCTCACTTTCACTCTTTTTTTTTTGCTCACTTTCACTTTTCAGTTTCAGCTGATCGTCATGGACCTGTGTCAAAGTTAAATAAGCAAGTTCGATTGTTTTTCCATTCATTTCAAAACTGTACATGTTCCTTAACTCTTAATAGATCACTTTCCTATCATACTGCCACGTTCTCCCCAAGAAAATATGGCAAGCATGCATAGGCACTACACCAGAAAGCACCACATCCTGTAATTTTATAATTGAAAAAAACCAACACTTGCTTATTTACCCTAACCTCACGACAATTATTTACCCACTGCAACTTGTATGGTCTAGGGTGTTTCAAGGTAGGTAAATTCAATTTCTCAACTAAAGAAGTGCTAGTCACATTAACACAACTCCCCCATCAATGATCATACTACATACCTTGTTATTGATATGGCATTTAGTATGAAAAATATTCTTTCTCTGTTGCTCTGTATCATCCATCTGACTTTGTGTATTTAGAGCACGCTTGACAACAAGAGACTCACCATACTCCTCATTGTTATACTCATGTTTAATACTAGGCTCACTTATCCTCCTACCTCTCACAGTTTGCATATTTCTAATCAATGCACCTTGTTGATCCATACTATTCTTCACTTCCCCAAATGCCAAATTTAACCTTTCAAACTTTTGTTGCATGGACTGTAACACAAAGAATGAATTGTCTGCCACCCCCTTCAGTGTTGAGTTACTATTATGAGACATCGTAATGTGCTGCACAAAAAGAATCTTAGTAGTAAAATCCTCACACACTCCCTTACGTGTTTACGTTCGAATAATGGCACTCCACTCGTGTTTCACTCTTAATTGGCTTTTTCCCGATAATGATCTCACACTCACTTGCCTTTACCTCAAGAGTTTTCCCCCTCAAGTTCTTTAAGAACTAATTGAACTCAATCAAGATAATAAAACCTTCTTTCATTCCAATTAGTAATTAGGTCTAAGAAACAAGAGTAAGAAACAAGAAAGGGATAAAATGACACAGAATCAAGGAATTATAGGAATGGAAGAGTAACTATAAGACAAGATACCAACTATAATGATGTATGCATTCAGCCTGTTTGATGATAAGGCTCAATCAAATAGTTTTTTTTTCTATACTCTTTTTTTCAATTCTTCTTTTTTTTTTTTAATTTTCTTTTCCTTTTCTTTTCTTTTCTCACTAATTCAATCACAAACAATTGATTCAATTGTGACAAATCAAACAATTGAATTCAAACACAAAAAAATTAACAAGGAACTAGAAGATAATCAATGAAACGGCACTCTAAGCAATTGACAAACCTAGAGATGCTAGAAACCCTAGATGATGCAATTTTCAGCCCTAGGAACAAGGAACTTTCTGCACTGTTTTTTTTTATTTTTTGCAACCCGAGAACAATGAAGCCCTAGAATTAAATTTAAAGATGCAAAAATTAAAAGATAAAATCAGACCTGATTGGAAACCTGACTCTGATACCAAATGATGTGAACCAGCAAAATTGGAATCCTTTGAACCCACAATCAATTTGAAAACTCACCCAAGAAAGCCAAAATCAAGTCAATAGATGGAAAATCTAGACCCGTTGCGGAACTCATTTCAAGAATCTAAATTATATCAAAATCCAGACTCGTTGAAGAACCTATCTCAAGAACCCAGATTACAAATGAGGAACGCCACAAAGGTTGTGATTTACTTTTGATAAGTTCAAAAGTTCAATAAAGAACAATATGGGATAAACTCAACTCACAATAAATAAAATTCATCAATTTTCATAAACTTTCATATATTCCAAAATGAGGTAACAAAGAGTATTCAAACTAAAATCTCACAAAACCCTAGGTAAAATAAAGCCTCATTTTTCAAAAATACCTTTGAATAGTGTAGCTACAGTAACTACAAATAGTGTCATGCTACAGTACCATTACCCTAAATAAGATAAAACCATAAAATAAAAATTTAATAAACTTTTCCAAAATACCCCTGGGCGAAATACAAGGCCTTCCCTAAAGAAACCCTAGCTAAAATTAAAACAATCCCTAAACTACTCTTAAAAACTTCTCTTGAAATCCTAGTTCATAAAACATATGTGTGGGCTGGACATCCCCCAAACTCAATTATTTTAGAATAATTCCTATGACTAATAAAATAAGACCTTTTAATTAAATAAACAAGTTCAAGGTCTTCAATAACAATAGACCCAAGTCATGTCTTCCATAACTTGTTTAATCACATGAATGAAACTAGATTTTCTTCCTTTAAGCCCATCTTGAATGTTGGGCTCTTGTTAAACACATCCCAAGTGGATGGCACCAATCTTTGCATTGTTTTCTTGACTTTTTTAACTCTTGATCTTATGATTGCCCCATCTGGAATTCGAAAATGATTTTTCAGATTTGGTCCACTTTGGTGCCCATTAGGTTAGGGTCGCTGTGTAAACCTTCTAGCTCTTCCTCATCAACCGAGTTTGCCTTTAACACTTGTATAGCATTAGAGAAAGCGAATTCCAAGATCAAAGAATTGACTACAAGGCAGCATGAGTTAAAGGCGTAATTGGTGAAACAAGTAGACATAGAGATGCGCATGAAACAACAAGAACAACAATAAGAAGAGTTCAGGAGAGAGGTGTAACTCTAAATGCATATGTTTATGCAATAGTAAAGGCCTCCAAGCAAATGATTTACATTATATGTACAAATTTTGAGATCTATTTATGTACGTAAGAAGAACGCTAGTACTATTGTTTTATTTATTTAGTACACACTTATTCGACTACTTTTGTGGGTATTGAACAAATTATAATGTGTTTTTTTAAAATAATATGTAGTTCTATTTGATTTTTTATTTATTTATTATGGGGTAAAATAAAATAGTTATAGTTTGTATAACCAAAAACTGTTTGAACAAAATAAGCATTAAACATTCGAACAGTACATGAAATCGTTTGAACAAAATCATTGAACATGAAATTAAACGTTGAAACGTTATCTCATAACAAATCATTTGACCCTATAATGGTCTGATTGGCCATGAAGCGCGCATGAAGTCCTTGTAGGAAAAGAGGTCTGATGCCGACATACCACCTCCAAATTGTATATATATATATATATTCATATTAGTATGTATCTAAATTACAATTATCTTTAAGCACAATTATAAAATGAATGGTCTTCTACTTAATTTCTACCTCCTATCATGGTCCGATTGAATATCTAACTCAATATGTTCAAACATATTTTACTATTCGAGCATTATATTGTTTGTTCGAACGTTTCCCCATGCCTATTTGGTCAAACGAATTGGTATCAATCGACCACTCATGAAGGATGTGTTTGAACATATTTGGCATTCAAATGTCAAGTCTGTAGTACTATTCGAACGTGATTCTAGGATAAAATTTAAGTGTCCCAAAAAAATATTCCATTCGAACGCAATCGAATTGTTTTGCTCAAATGCATCCCTAAAGATATTTTTTGAGACAATTGATATTTTCATCCTAAAATATCTTTTTGGTCACAGTTATTGGAATGATCTTGGAACGATTTTTTTTATTTTTTATGTTTTTTTATCCCATGAAATATTTTGGGACAAAATCACTTATGTTGTAGTACTGATATTATATTGGATTTTGTAAAATAAGAGAAAAAGTTGAACAAAAATGCTATAAAATTAAAAAATTGTTTGAATATAATTTTTAGTTTTGAAATTTGAAAAAATAATATTTTGTATGCGTTTTGTTTGAGAGTCTGAAAATTTTTTAATGAATAGATGAAAAAATTAATGATTTGAAATTGAAAATATTTTACTTTTGAGTGATGTTTGGGAAGAAAATATATGAGAATACTTGAGATTAGTTGTGTTGTGCAAAGTACTGTACATGTGTGAAAATAATTTCATTATATATCTACACTACACCACATTATATCTCTTCAATTCTTGTGCAAAATCTTGAAGTATACAAATAATTTTCTTTTCATTCTTTTTTGAAAAAAAATATACATAGAAATTTTCTATAAGAGATATTGAAAATACCAAATAAAAGATCACCAAATGAGAGCACAAATAAGGAATAGGAATTAATCCTTTATAATAATAAGAAGAAACCAATATGCCCCCAAAATGATCGACTGTCTAGCTGATAATATTGCAAAGATAAGTACATTACAGATCTAATCATTGGTGGGTACATAGAAATAGATCATAATTTGAATATCGGCAGTAGATATAGATATCTACACCTAAAGAGACACATGTAATTTGTTAATTTAGCTTTTTCTTAATGTAGAAGAGAGAGATCTCCTAATGAAAAATAACATATATCAATTAAATAGATATATAACACCACGAGATGATGATAACAATTCAAGTGATAAATTGGATGAGCAGTAGGAAGTATATGAAAAAAAAGGATAGAGATCTTAGTACCTTAGGGGATAGAAATAGAACCCGATGCATGTACATAATTTCTAATAGTATTTTTTATATTGTGAAAGGATGATGCTACAAGGACCGATAATCAACCGATAAGTGCATTTCAGAATCATTTTTTTGCTTTTCATTTATTCAAATATTCAAATTTTTAAAAAAATACATAAACTCAATAATATTTACTTACTTAATCACAAAGAAAAAATTTTAAAAATTCACAAAATCATCGGTAGACCACCAGTTCAAACAACATTATTCATTGTGATAAACTCATCATCATCTACATGCATGCTTTGGTATATGTATCTACATGCATGCAGCATGCATGACTCTATATATCTAGAAAGTGTGGAAAATTAAATATTCAAACCAATTCTGTGTATATTCTTTAAATTCATCTTTTACTTAAATTTTTTTTTTGTGACTTTTGCTTAATTATGTGGTGTGGACTAATTGGCAATGAAGAACGCATGAAGTCCTGGTAGGTAAGTGGACTGACGTCGACGTACCACCTCGAAATTGTATAATTTCGTATCAGTATGTATCTGAATTATGATTATCTTTGAGCACAGTTGTAACATGAACAATCTTCTACTTAATTTCTAGGTCCTATCATGGTCCGATGAAATGTCTAACTCAATACGTATCGACAAGCATGCATCACTCTATATCTCCAAAAAAGTTTGGAGAATTAAATATTCAAATCAATATGTGTATATTCTTTAAATACATGTTTTACTCAAATTTTCTTTTTTGTGAAACTTTTGCTTATTTACGTGGCATGGACTAATTGGCCATGAAGCGTGCATGAGGTCCTGGAAGGAAAATGATCTGACGGCAACATACCACCTCTAAATTGAATATGTTTCAATTAGTATGTATTTGAATTATGATTATCTTTAAGCACAATTGCAACATGAAGAGTCTTCTACTTAATTTCTAGGTCCTGTCATGGTTCGATTGAACGTCTAACTCAATACGTTCAAACATATTTTACTATTTGACCATTATATTGTTTGTTCGAATGTTTCCTCATGCCTGTTTGATCAATCAAACTGGTATCGATCGATCACTCATGAAGAATGTGTTCGATCATATTTAGCATTCGAACGTCAAGTTTGTACTATTCGAACGTGATTCTGGGACAAAATTCAAGTGTTCCAAAAAAATATTCCGTTCAAATGCGATCGAATGGTTTTGTTCAAATTCATCCCAAAAGATATTTTTTAAAACCACTTATGTTTTAGTGATATTATATTGGTTTTTTTTAAAATGAGAGATAAAGTTGAACAAAAATAATATAAAGTTAAAAAATTGTTTGAATATTATTTTTGTATTGAAATTTGAAAAAAAAGTATTTTTTGTGTGTTTTGTTTGGGAGTTTGCAAAATTTTTAATGATAAAATAATGATTAGATGAAAAAGTTGAATATTTAAAATTGAAAGTGTTTTACGTTTGAGTAATGTTTGAGAAGAGAATATTTGAGAATAGTTGTGTTGCGCAAAGTACTGTACATGTTTGAAAATGCTTTCATTATATCTCTACACTGCACCATGTTATATCTCTTTAATTCTTGAGCAAAATCTTGAAATATAATGATAATTCTCATTTCATTATTTTCTGAGAAAAATATATATAGAAATTTGCTGAATGAGAGGTTGAAAATACCAAATAAGAGATCACCAAATGAGAGCACAAATAAGGAATATGAATTAATCCTTTATGATAATCAGAAGAAACCAATATGCCACCAGAATGATTGATCGTCTAGCTGATAATATGACAAAGATAAAGTATGCAATAGATCAAATTAGTGGTGGGTACGTAGAAATAGATCATAAGTTGAATGCCGGCAGTAGAGATAGATATCTAAGCCTAAGGAGACACATGCAATCTATTAATTTAATGTTTTCTTAATGTCGAAGATGAAAATCTCCAAGTGAACACCAACATGTATAAATTAAACATATATATAACCCCACGAGATGATGATAACAATCCAGGTGATAAATTGGATTAGTAGGAAGAATATGAAAGAAGGATAGAGATCATAGAATTTCAGGGGATAGATAGAGAACCTGATGCATGTACGTAATTTCTGGTTGTATTGCTTATATTCTGAGAGGATGATGCTACAGGGACCGATATTCAATCGATAAGTGAATTTAAGATTTTTTTATTAATTTTCTTTTATTAATTTTTTAAATATCTTTAATTATCTTTTATAAAAAAATACATTAACTCAATAATATTCACTTAATTAATCAATAAGAATTAAAAAAAATCGATAAATTGTGAATAAACCATTAGTTCAAATAACATTATTCTTTGTCATAAAACTCATGATCATCTGCATGCATGTTGTATACGTATCCACATGCATGCACGACTCTATATTTCCAGAAAAGTGTGGAGAATTATATATTCAAACCATTTCTCTGTATATTCTTTAAATTCATATTTTACTTAAATTTTCTTATTTGTGAAACTTTTGCTTAATTACATGGCATGGATTGATTGGCCATGAAGCGGCACGACACCGACATACCACCTCCAAATTATATATGTTCCTATCAGTATATATCTAAATTACGATTATCTTTAAACACAATTATAACATGAATAGTCTTCTACTTAATTTCTAGGTCCTATCATGATTCAATCGAACGTCTAACTCAATACGTTCAAACACATTTTACTATTCGACCATTATATTGTTTGTTCAAACATTTTCTTATGCCTATTCGATCGAACAAACTATTATCTATTGACCACTCATGAAAGACGTGTTCGAACATATTTGCCATTCGAACGTCAAGTTTGTACTGTTCAAACCTGATTTTGGGATGAAATTCAAGGAATTCAAGTGTCCTAAAAAAAATTCCGCTCGAACGCAATCGAATGGTTTTGTTCAAATTCATCCCAAAATATATTATTTAAAACCATTTTTGTTGTAGTGATATTATATTGGATTTTTTAAAATGAGATAAAAAGTTGAACAAAAATATTATAAAGTTAAAAAATTGTTTGAATATTATTTTTGTTTTGAAATTTGAAAGAATAATATTTTTTGTGTGTTTTGTTTGGTTGTTTGGAAAATTTGTAACGATTTGATAATAATTAACTGAAAGAGTTGAAGATTTAAAATTGAAAGTTTTTTACATTTGAATGATGTTTGGGAAAAAAATATTTGAAAATATTTGAAAATACTTGAGATTAGTTGTGTTGCGCAAAGTACTGTACATATGTGAAAATGCTTTCATTATATCTCCACACTACACCATATTATATTTCTTTAATTTTTGTAAAAAATCTTGAAATATACTGATAATTCTCTTTTAATTCTTTTTTGAAAAAAAATACATATTGAAATTTTCTATAAGAGACGTTGAAAATACCAAATAAAAGATATTAAATGAGAGCACAAATAAGGAATAGGAATTAATCTTTTATGCTAATAAGAAGAAACCAATATGTGGCTAGAATGATCGATTGTCTAGCTGATAATATTACAAAGATAAGTACATAATAGATCAAATTGTTGGTGGGTACATAGAAATATATCATAATTTGAATACCGGCAGTAGAGATAGATATCTAAGCCTAAGGAGACATGCAATCTGTTAATTTAGCTTTTTCTTAATGTAAAAGATGGAGATCTCCTAGTTAACAGCAACATATATCAATTAAACAGATATATAACCCCATGAGATGATAACAATCCGTGTGATAAATTGGATGAATAGCAGATAGAATATGAAAAAAGGATAGAGATCATAGAACTTCAGGGGATAAAGATAGAACCTGATGCATGTACGTAATTTATGACAGTACTATCTATATTGTGATAGGATTATGCTATAGGGTCCGATAATCAACTGATAAGTGCATTTCATTCTTTTTTCTTTTTATTTTTTTGCTTTTCCTTTATTCATTTTTTCAAAATTTACTTAATCACTAAGAAAAAATTTAAAACAATCGCTAAATCATCCGTAAACCATCGTTTCAAACAACATTTTTCATTGTGATAAAACTAATGATCATCTACATGCATGTTGTGGCCGTATATGTATCCACATGCATGCATGACTCTATATCTCCAGAAAGTGTAGAGAATTAAATATTCAAACGAATTCTGTATATATTCCTTAAATTCATGTTTTACTTAAATTTTCTATTTTGTGAAACTTTTACTTAATTACGGGGTGTGGACTGATTGGCCCTGAAGCCCGTATGAACTCCTGGTAGGAAAAGAAGTCCGATGCCGACATATTACCTCCAAATTGTATATTAAGTACAGTTTTAATATGCATATATTCGTATCGGAATCTATCTCTATCTCAAGTACGATCTTCTTCTTAATTTCTATGTTTGTTCTGATCTCTACTCTGTCTCTCTCTCTGTCTCTCTCTATGTATATATATATAACCTTCAGATCTCAGCGAACTTAATTAATTAACTTTGGTGGTTTCTACCCGTATTTCCGAGCATCGACATGCGAGGAGGTAGGATCCTAAAACCTGGCTCCGGTGGGCAAGAAATACTCCTCTACCACCTTCAGAACAGAATAATTTCCGGCCTACCAAACCCTGAAATCGGCGAATGCGACTTATACGGTGAAAAGCAGCCATGGGAGATATGGGATCAGGGGTCCAATAACAACCTGCAGGAAGACCTTCTCGTGTTCACCAAGTTGAAGAAGAAGACGGCCAAGGCCTCACGTGTGGACCGCACGATCGGGACGGGATCGTGGAAAGTAGAGGACGTCGGCGTCGAAATATATTGGAGAGAAAATAGCATTCTTGACGGGATGGCGACGACGCTCTTTGGGATGAAAAAGAGGTTTCACTATGAGGGTCGAAGCAGCTCCGTCGATGATGATCGTCTGCGCTGGATCATGTACGAGTATAGCCTTGATGCCGACCACCATGCACAAGTAAACAGACTAAATTAACTTTTAATTGCTCCATTATTATAAACTCTTTTTTCATCCTTTTTTCCTCTTACGATAATAATTTTCGATATTTTATGTTCGTATCTTAGACGTCGATCGTGTGTATATATATATGATGATTAATGATCACTAATATATATATATATATGTATGTATATATATCTTGACCAGTTATAGTTCTGTTCTTGTTACAATGCTTTCCAATCAAATCGTAGCAGACAATCTCCGATCAATTGTATCTTTCGTTGCTGTTTTATCATCTTTTTGGATTTTTATCAAGGAAAACTACACTCGGTGATTGCTGGTATATATTCTGGACATGGAGCCCCTAACTTAGATATTCTCTATATATCTATTGCAGTGCCAAGACTATGTTATCTGCCGAATAAAAAGGATAGATGATTCAGGAAAGAAGAGCAAATCACGGAAACGGGAAACCACAGAGATCATGGAGAAAGGTAAGGAAATTTATAAAAGAAATCACGGAGAAGTTGCACAAGTCGACAATATTGGTATTGGAAGTACTACTGCAATGAAAGCAGCAGCCGAACCGGCCGGAGTAAATTCATCGGAATCACGGATGGGGAATTTTAGCTGCAGTCATATTGTAACTCTGAGAAATACTAATGAATTACTGATGGACATAAAATCATTTGGTGAAGAGCTAACTGGAAATCATCAAGCAGATCAAACTATGGAGGAGCCAGATGATCAGATTGAGATGATTGATACCAAGCGTTTTGTTGACGTTTGGAACGTTAATGGGTGTGAACTGCTCAAAAAATAATAAATATTGGGACTTTTTTTTTTTCCCCCTCTTTCCTCTTTATGTGCAAATTCATGGGAATTGGATGGACGTACAAATTATGATTATGAATATTGTGTATGAAGCAGGTCAGAATGTATCAAAGTCATCTAACTTTTTTTCAGAGTACTTAGTCTACATAGCTATTCGGGACTCATGCAAGCCCATATAATATTTAAAAAATTTTAAAATTACAATAATATTATTTTTAAAAAAGCAATTCTATTTGCAATCCCTAAATGGGGATTGCATGTGCAAACCCTATATTAAATGAAAAAAAAAATCATTTTATGAGGGATATTTTTGTAATTTTAAAAAAATTTAAAAATATGTTTGCCTAAATCTACATTGCAGTTTCTAAATGGGAATTGTATGTAGCATTGCTTTAAAGGAGGAAATGATTTTTTCTCATTTACCCAAATTCATCAATGGAACTCTTAAGACTGTAAATATAATTTCTCTCTCTTTTTTAATCCCGAAAATTAAAAATTACCATTTCAAAAGTAGAATTACTTTTGTCGAGCTTGTATCGTACTAATGATCACTAATGAAATACATGTTAATTAATTGATTCCAATTGTGAGATAATTATTGGATTTGGAAAAGCTATATATGTGACCACAATTAATATAGTTCACTTAATTAATTTTCAATGAGGCATATATATTAATGAAAAATTAACATTATAAAAATAAAAATATAAATAAAAAGATAAACTGCTACGTGCATGTTGATTAGGTAAAAATACATGGGGTAAAGTTTCCTTGTAATCTTTCTCATGCGTTATTTTCTTCTAATGTGACAAGTTATGTGAAATACCAAACTCTTAAATGACTAAACTCATCTCAACTCAAAATATTTTTACACGTGGAATCTACAATATTTTTTTCAACTCAACACTTTTTTTGACGCGGGATCCATAACTCTTTTCAACTCACTACTATTTATAAATAACTCAATTTAGCTCAACACCTAAACGAAATCTTAATTTAAGCTACATGCTGATGTACGTCGTTGACTGATTGGCCATGTAAGTCCTAGTAGTACTATAGGTAAGGCTAAAAAATAAAGTTACTGTTATTTTTTAGTTTTTTGTACCTCACTCTCTCTTCAAGTAAACTCCCGCAAAAACCTTCCCATCGCTCCACCTAGTATTTGTTATTGTTTACCGGGGGGAGGGGGATTGGTGCTTTGGCTCCACCCACCTCCCCTCCTTGTGGCCACGACACGGTTAATTTCCGTTTATTTATGTCTTTTATGGTTGGTTTTTATGTATTTTTCCATTAATACCATCACTTACTGATTTACTGCCTTCCATTGATCAAAGGTCAACACGCGCCCCTCCAGCAACTTCCCTAGGTGCCTATCATCCTATTAGCGGAAGAAATCCACTTTTTTGTGCGGTGCATAGGACTTAAGTGCGGCTTATGTCTCGAGTGAGATCCACGCGCTGTCGTGTTTTGGGGAGTTTTATGCAATCACGAGAGACAGTTTTGGGAACAGCACCTTTAGATCTTCCAGATCTGATTGTTTCTCTCTCTCCAGTTGTGGCGCATGGCCTGCACGCGCCGCCATCGCCAGTTTTGGCCCTTCGCCGGTAATTCAACATAGTGTTTGGTTGATACGCTATGTTCCAGCTTTTCCTAATCTAGGATCGAATGAAAGTGAATGTGATAGTTCCTTCTGGCCAGCCAGTCCAGACCAACACGTTGTAGCACACCCCTCTGTACTGTGGCTTCCAACTGTAGTTTTATAGTCTGTTCATCAGACTATGCTAAAACAGTCATCTAGCAGACACCCTTGTGGGAATTGGGTAGGGGCCATTTGTTTTGTTTCGATCATCTTTTTTATTTTTTGTTTTTTGTTTTATAATGTGTGTTGGCTTTGGGAAGACTGTAGGGGACACCCACCCCATCAAACTTATATTTTGTACCGTTAGTTTATCTATAAAAATCCTAATAGTACTATTTCTAATGTCGAGGGATCAAGATTTTCTATATATATATATATATATATATATATCAATATTTTAACTCAGGCAATATTTAAAGAATTAGTTTAATCCAACGTAAAATTCTAAAAATACTTTTATTAAAAAATTATAAAAAAATTATCTAGCTACGCTTATTACAATTTAATTAATGATCTGAATTATCTTTAATTGCAAGTATAGTTCAGTAGTGTCAATAAATAGTCTCCTAGTTTCTACTTTTTCCTCTCTTTAAAACTAATCTCATAGAATTTGAATGCTGGTGATTTCTACCTAGATTTCCCATATGGACTCGATCGGGCTCCATGACACGAGCGAGCAAGAAATACTCCACCACCTTTAAAACAAAGCAACCGGCCGGCCGGCAGATCTTATCATCGGCGAATGCGATCTTTTCGGGGGAAAGGAGCTAGCCTTGGGAGATATGGGATCAGGAGTACTCCAAAGACGGCCAGCAGGAAGACCTTCTCGCCTTCACAAAGTCGAAGAAGAAGGCCGCCGGGGGCTCACGTTTGGACCGCAGGATCGGACCGGAACTTGGATAACCGATGACACCGGCTTCTTTATTTATTGGAATGACGAGAGTAAGTACCGGATGACGCTCACCGGGATGAGACAGAAATTTCACTATGTGGGTCGAAGCAGCTCGGTGGAAGATGGGTGCTGGATCATGTACGAGTATAGCCTCGATAAATCGATACCCGTCCATGCAGACGTACGTAAACAGACTAAATTACCGCGCGCTCCATGATTAACTTCTTGATCTTTTAATTTCTTTCTTTTTACGATTATCATTTTCCAATGTTTTATATTCATATTTCACACCTATATTATTATTAATAATTTATATAGCTGAAGATCAATCTTTTTCAATTTCATTTTCACCTTTCATGGATTCCGTATTACATGCAAGATACAATATTAGTATAGGAATTCAAATCAGCTAATTACCAAGAAAATATTTCTCGATATTCAAATCAATCATATATATATACACATAGGATTCCTGCTAAAATTTCTGTAACTTTTTTTTTAGTGGTATATTTTGGATACGCAGTCTCTGACATGCAATTTCACTTTGATAATCCGGCTAAAGATTGCTAATCCCTGCCCAAATCCCACAGAATCGCTTGCTTCTCTAAATGATCCAAAATGTCTCTAAATTATCAGCAGTGCAGGTATAAAGAATTCTCCAAAGTTGGCATTTATTTTGGAATGCGCTATTTAGAACAATTGCAAACTGCAATGTTCTCTGTCTCTGTCTCTCTCTGTCTCTGACACACACACAACTGTTTGAGAAACTGTGATGCCAGATCTTTTTTCTTAATTAAGTTGGGAGTTAGATTATCCCTGTTCTATAAGAAGGCAACATGTTGGATTCTAGCTTACATATGGATATCTACACCAATAAAGGATTACTGGGTAAAATGAAAAGCGATTGCCTTGTCCTTGAACATTCCTTTATTGTTATTAAGTGAGATAGTGTTGAAGCTTTCCTGCTTGGCTAACTTGTTTTCATAAATGACAGGAACCCTGAGTGACATCCTAATTTCTCATTCTCTCTCATTTTAAGATTTGGTATTTAGATTCCATGATCCTATAATGAATCTATCAATCCAAGTTGATGGACATGACTTTTAGAAAAATTAGCTACATCCTGCTAATTTTACTGAGGTTGTATTTAAAATGGGATAGATTTTTGAAAGTCAGAGATAAATGGCCTGCTCTATGTAGCCTGGCTTGTTTACTAGGCTGCTGGTGATAGCCTGGATGCTGTGGGTATGTGTGCCTTTGCTATACTTGTTGTGTATTTGTATGTTAATGTTGAGAAGTATATTATAGTTTAGTTACAGTTGATTTAATAAATATTATTTGACTATTTTCTGTACTTGCCTTTTATACAAAGTGGTTATATTCTTATATGATTATGTACCTCTGATAGATAGAAGCTACTGCCATGCCCGAGGAATACCGATACAAGGTAGTTTCTTCATCCATCCTCTTCTGTCTGTTAGCTTGCTCTTATGCACACAATCTTCATGCCTGTATATTTTATGCATCAATTTCCACGTTAATTTCAGACTCAGTTTGGAGGAAAACCTTAGGAAGAGTGCTTTTTAAAGCCCATTAAAAATAATTCAGATTGGTTTGTTATGTGATTTTTTGGGCTAAGAATTTTGCCGTTTGGAACATATATTACACTTTTACCACCACCGAGGCGGTCTTTGCTTTTCTCATTAATGATCACTACAAGGGTGATCATGTCAACCATCTTACCCTAGGCCTACTGGTCATTTCTTTGCAGAAGAGCAGAGTACGTTAAACTGGAATTCAAAGTAGACACAACTTTGTATCCATGCTCCCCATGCTTAATTTTGAGCATCCATTACACCTCAAAAGGGCAATTAGTGTTATTCAAAGGAAGGGGAGGGGGCTGAGAAAAGCATGTTTGGACCCCTTTTGTCTGAATTTCATTATATATTGCTGTAGAGAAATTTGGAATCTGCATCCATGAATATACTTCCAAAAGGTTTTCCAGGTTGACTATTCTTGTGCCTTGCATTAATGTGACATAGAAAAAGGAGTAAGTGCATAGATCATGAAACACACTTCAGTGATCGATGACCTTTGATCACAATTTTACTTGTGTATACTTGTGTGACAATACTCATTCCTCTTTCTAAAAGAGATGGAAATTTGTGTGATGTTGCTTACCCTATTCCCCTCCATTCCTAATCTGTAATGTACTGAAAGTCAATATGCATAACCTTGTGGCGGATAGTTTGATCTGACTATTTCAAAGCAATTTGGTCTACTAAAAGTATACTGAGTTTCATGGGCATTTTTCAGGTTTCAATTCTTTGCAATGATTGCAACAATAATGGCGAAGCTTGCTTTCACATTTTAGGGCACAAGTGCGGTCACTGCAATTCATACAACACTCGCAGGCTTTCAGCACCTGACAATTGATGAGATATCAGCTGACTACATTAGGCTATCATACACCTTAGAACTTTTGACAGATCTACCGATTGTTTAAGTGAAAAATTCCTCTTTAGCAAGTGCTTTTGTTTTATGCAAGTTATACTAAGGCAATGTTATGCTTTGTAATGTTAAAACGGTTTCAAATTCAGTTTTTTCTTTTCCACATGACATACATGAGAGAGAAGTACTATAGTCATAAAAAGACTTCACAAAATGACATGGTTTCATATAATATTTAAATTTACTTTATAATCTAATGTTAACAAAATGTTAAATTTACTTTATAACAAAAGTATTTTTACAATCTAATGTATCGCACCAAGCCACGTTAGTTTGGATTTATTTGAACAAACTTAAGAATAAACAACAATATCAACCTGGTCCTCTCTCATTTGAGGTGAGGTGAGACTTTGCTTTGCAAAGGGATGTCTCTTGGATGTAGTCCGAAGAGAGTATTAGTTATGGAGGAAGAACTACAAAAGCTATGGGAAGGCCTTATGCTAACAGTCAAGAATCTGCCTCGGTGAGGGTGGATAATGAGGCTCTAAAACCTCTTGCTAAAAAAGGGAGAAGATGTCTATTTATGATGATCAATATGGATTGGGTGGTGAATAGAGAGGCGTTTAGAGCGACCATGTCAAAAGTCTGGCGGCCTGAGAGATGGATCCAGTTTAAGGAGGAGGGGGACAATAGGGTGATGGTGGAGTTCCAATATGAACATGACAAAACAAAAGTTTTGCATGGGCGGCCTTGGTCTTTCGACATGAGTTTAGTGTGTATTCAGGAGATCAATGGGCTCGTTCCCTTAAAGGATATAACATTTACCAAAGAGCCTTTCTGGGTTCAAGCTCACGACATGCCAATGGCGTGCATCACAAAGGAAGTGGGAGTTGAACTACTCTCTGGGATGGAGAAGGTTTATGAGGTAGAAACAGATGCAAAGGGCTGTGGTTGGGGGAGTGTCCTAAGAACCAAAGTGGGGGTTGACATCACCAAACCATTGATTCGAGGAAGGTTTCTAACAGTTGATAAAATCCTGCGTTGGATTCCGTTTAAGTATGAACGCCTCCCTTCCTTTTGTTTTGCTTGCGGTTTGATTAAACATACTCTATATTGCTTTGGTACTAGCCGTTATAACAAGCAGGAAAAGTGTCACTAGTATGGCCCTTGGCTTAGGCCTACCTCTTCGAAGTCCATTGGTTCTGAGGCCAAACGTTACGAAGGTGAGATGAACCAGAATAATCATCACAACAAACGGGCAAGCAGCTCACGGACGAGGGCAAAAAAGGAAACTCCAGAAATAAGCCTTAAACCAGGGGAAGTTGACTCAAATGTGTGTATCCCTAAAAAGGCTACTGATATGGGAAACCAAAGCAGGGAAGAGGTGTATGAAGACCTCCCTACAGACATGGTACTAGAAAGGAAAAAGTTGAATTCACATTTCTTTGACCCAATGGAGGTTGGTAGGGAGTCAATCCCAAAATAGGAAGGGGTATCTCTAAAAAGGGAGGGATAGAGCAGTGCTGAGATGGAAAAGGAAAAACTTGTTGACACTAGTAAGGAAAATGGTCCAAATATGGAACCCCAAACTGCTAGCTGCTCTCTTGCTAGTCAAATCAAGTCTCTGGACACATTCTAGGACCAGAAAATAAAGGTCTTAGCTGCATTGAGACAGAAAACCTCATGGAAAAGAATGGCACAAGACAGGTCTGTTCCCCTAGACTCTCAGCCTCTTTCAGTTAGTCCTTCCAATGGTGGTAACAAAAGAAAAGTGGACCCAGGTCCTCTCTCAAACTCATGTGGAAATACAAGTAAACAATTTAAAACTGGTGAAACCAGCAAGGTGGTGTAACCTAGAAAGAAGGTATTGGCTGCTAGGCAACACCACCAAATACAATGAGGTGCCTAAGTTGGAACTGTCGAGGGCTTGAGAATCCTTGGATAGTTAATATTCTTAATCTACTAATTAAGGATAAGTCCCCCAGTATGGTGTTTCTTATGCAAACAAATTGCTCTAAAAACATAATAGAAGAAGTTGGTAAAATCCTTAAATTTGATTCTTGCTTGGCGGTGGAAAGTAGAGGTAGTAGTGGAGGGTTAGCCTTAATGTGGAATTATAAAACTGATGTGACCATTTTTTACTATTCAAGATGGCACACAAGTGCTCACGTTACTTTCTATTCAGACTCTCCCTCATGGCTCTTTACTGGTTTCTATGGCCATCTGGAGACAGCAAAAAGAAACATGAGTTGGGAGCTATTTAGGACCCGCAAACCTAGACAATCGATGGCATGGTTATGTCGTGGAGACTTTAATGAACTTACTTGCCAAAATGAAAAAGAAGGTGGTGGCCTCAAACCCTACAAACAAATGGAAAGCTTTCGGGAAGCCATCAAGGATTGTTCCCTAAACTCTGTTCTGACTCAATGCCCTTTTTTAACCTGGGCCAATAATAGGAGGGATGGTGATTTTACAAAAGAAAAGCTTAACAGAGCCTTGGCAAACATTAATTGGTTGAATTGTTTTAATGACTCTTGCTGTCAAGTGATTCCAGCCATAAAGTTTGACCATTCTCCTCTCCTCATTCATATGGGTAGTAAAGCTTGTCTTAGACCCAGCAAGTCTTACCTCTTCAGATTTGAAGCTGCTAGGAATTTGAAAGAAGGGGTTTCACTCACTATTAAAGAGGCTTGGGGTAAGGTGGTAGTGGAGGAAGATGCTACATCAACCATGAGCAAGAGATTGGTTAACTGTTGTCTTGCTCTTAAGAAGTGGAAGCGGTCTAATAACACAAAGGCCTCGGTTAAAATCAAAAGGAAGGTGAAAAGGTTGGAGGAGCTGCAAGCCTTAAACCAAGGAGACCAAGTAGACGTGGTTCTTCTACTTCATAAAGAAGTCGAACAATCACTTTGTGAGGAAGAGCTAAAGTGGAAGCAAAGGGCTAAACAACACTAGCTGAAAAATGGAGACAGGAATACAAGATTTTGTCACTTGCACACCACTCAAAGAAAGAGGACAAATAAAATTTTTCAAGTGTTGGACCCTAATAACAATCTGGCCACTCATAAGCAACAAATTGGTGAAATTTTTACAAATTATTTTTCTACTTTGTTTACCTATTCTAATCCATTTGATAATGAAGTGTGCTGGAAGATGTGCCTCCTAAGATTACTCCTATTAGGGGTGGGCAGCGGGGCCCCGCCCTACCTCACCTCTATGTGGCAAGGCGGATTACCCCATGATTCTTTGACATCATGGTTCACCTAGCCGTTCATTTGTCACGTGAGGCTCGGCTTGCAGGACCAGCACAGTATAGATAGATGTATCCCATTTAATGATTCCTTGAGAAGTTGAAACGCACAATGGGTGACAAGACTCGCCTAGAAGGATCAATTACAGAAATATATATTGACAATAAGTTGCATATATTCTGTTCCAAATACTTCCACGGTGTTGACACTAGGTTTGATTTACCAGAAAGAAACTTTAATATTGACCAAGCAAGGTAATGAAATTGGTTTTCTGTATTTTCCTAACAAGTATGTCCATTTGGTGCGGCGTGTGGTTATGATATATGTGGAAGAGAGTTCGAGAAAACTCAGTGGTACATGCTAAACAATTGCCTTGAGATAGACAACCACTTGAAGTAAGTTGTCATTATCTGTTAATTAATATTGTGATTTAATTAAAAAATTTTAAGAATATAAATTATTTGATAATATTCAATTTCAATGATCATATTAATGTGCTCAAAGAAATTTGAGTAAATGATGTAAACTAGAAGCATGAAGAGGAGTTCCTGAAATTGTTTGAACAACGGGTAATGACATTACAGATGCGAGTTTGAATTACCAAAAAAATGTATTGAATTTTTATTTTTGCATGTTTATGCTTTATTCAATATGTAAGTTGTACAAATGCATGTGAGTAATCCAAATGATATATCGGATGAACTATATGCATTGGTGTGTGGCCCCTCAAGACGCATTGCACGATATTTTGTATGTGTTTATCAAGGAAGTAGGTATCACACAATGGATTAAGAACACTATAGAAAAATACAAAATAGTGGTATCCCAATTGAAGGAAGTCATGATTTCTATGGTGTTATTGTTGATATAATTGGAATAAGATATTTGGGGGAGCTAAAAATAAAAGAAGAAGATATTTGGGGGAGCTTGTGCTGTATCTGTTTAAGTGTGATTGGTGGGATTTAAGCAATCCTCGAAAGGGGAGTCTGCGATGATGAATATTGTTTTGTTATTTATATCAAAAAATGGTACGAAGATGATAATTTTATTTTGGCTTTCTAAGCGTCTCAAATATTCTACATAGATGATTTTGAGTTAGGAAATCAATAGCGAGTAGTACAAAAGTTTTCTCCAAAAAATATATATAATGTTGTCCTTTAGTTGGAAAGACAAGATGAAGAAAAAGATGATCCATTTTCTCAAGAGAGTGAGCCTGTCTTTAACTTGTTTGTGGATTTGAGCCAATATGCGATGATTCTATTATGTAGGGAAGATATTGAGGCTAAAATTGCTGATGCGACAGTTGAGCAAAATGTTAAATCATCTGAAGTATCTATTGATGATGAGGGCAAATGGTCAAATGAAACTGATACAGATGATTGAACAGTTTTGCGTTCACATTACACTTTATGACAAATTTTTTATGTAATGAATGTATCAGTGTTTCAAAATTATGCCACCGAAGATGAAGGAAGTTTGCATCCCATCTCCACCTATTCCTACCTCTCCACCACTAGAGTTTGACTCTATAGAACAAGGTAAAATTCTAATAATCATCTTGTTTTAATTAAGGTCATGAAATAGACATATTACATCATTTCTAACCATCATTTACTTCGTTTCTACATCGAATATTATATTTTATAGAGTTAACAATACAATCTCGTTCAGGTCGAGGCACTACTAGAGGCATGGCGTTAGAAAAATATCATAAAGTAGGTAAGATTAAGATTAACATTCTTGATGAACATATCAGAGGCGAAGGACAACCAGTAGCTTGGCTTGCATTGTATATGGGTGCTTTTACACGAACTTATACACATTTGGCTACGAGTTCATTGCAAAAAGTCTCCCAAGATGTGAAAGAGCTTATCAAGAAGTGCTGTTTGATAATATTTAAATAATTCATTTATATTAATATTATTTAATATGTATGCAAAATTTAGAATATTCTAGATTATAATATCGTTGTGTATATAATTTTTCAAGGATGACTCAAACTAAATTTTGGTCGGAGAGAAGAGCGTAAGACTGTTAATAAACATATTTGTAATGCATTTCGCAAATATAAGGCGAGATATCATGATAATTATAGTAAGTTCAAGAACAAAACATATGCACGCCAACATCTTTTTCAGGATGTCCGACCTTTCGATTGGAAAACCTTTGTGTCATATTTGAGAATCTATCATCTAAGGTATAATTAAATGAATTTTTTTATGTGTTATATTCATAATTTTCGCTTCCTAATATTTACAACTTCTATACAGGAGCGAAGTTATATAAACAAAACAAATAGATTGAAATTGAAGATTCATTATCATCCGGGCTCAAGATCTTTTTTATTGTCTCTCTAAGAAATTGGTAATGCGATTTTACTTATTTACTGTATATAGTTTGTTATTTTGAGGTATTCTAATGACTTTATATCTCAACAAATGTCTCTTGTATTTAGAGTTAGATGCCAATTATGATCTGACTATATTATATGCTGCATCACATACTGATCCTAATGGAAAGTGGAGTTATCCCAATACCCATGAAAATTATGTAAGTATTATAATAAATTTTAATTAAACATATTTGAATATTTATGATGATATTAATTCTTTCTCTTGTGTGTAGAACAAAATAGTTGCCCTACGTGCAGAATTTGATCAAATTCCTCAACAAGTGATGTTGAAATTTTTACACAAGTTTTGGGTCAACATTCAAGATATTTTAGGGGTTTTGATGTGAATCCGCGGAATTAGAATCTTTTGAACCTACAATCAATTTGAAAACTGACCCAAAAAAGCCAAAATTAAGTCAATGGATGGAAAATCTAAACCCTTTGAGAAACTCGTTTCAAGAACCTAAATTATATCAAAATCTAAACCCGTTAAATAACCTGTCACAAGAACCCAGATTACAAACGAGGAACGCCATAAAAGTTGTGATTTACCTTTGATAAGTTCAAAAGTTCAATAAAGAATAAGAGGAGATAAACTCAACTCACAATAAATAAAATTCATCAATTTTCATAAACCTTCATATATTCGAAAATGAGGTAATAAAGAGTATTTAAACTAAAACCTCACAAAACCCTAAATAAAATAAAGTCTAATCTTTTAAAAATACCCTTGAATAGTGCGGCTACAGTAACCATGAATAGTACCGTGCTACAGTACCCTTCCCCTAAATAAGATAAAATCCTAAACTAAAAATTTAAGAATTTTTTCCAAAATACCCCTAGGCGAAATACAAGGCCTTCCCTAAAAAACCCCTAGCTGAAAATTAAAACAATCTATAAACTACTCTTAAAAACTTTTCTTGAAATCCTAGTTCATAAAACATAAAAGATATGTGTGGGTTGGATATCCCCAAACTCAATTATTTTAGATTAATTTCTATGACTAATAAAATGAGCTCTTTTAATTAAATAAACAAGTCCAAGGCTTTCAATAACAATAGGCACAAGTCATGTCTTCCATAACTTGTTTAATCACATGAATGAAACTAGATTTTCTTCCTTTTAAGACCATCTTGAATGTTAGCCTCTTGCTAAATACATCCCAAGTGGATGACACCAATCTTTGCATTATTTTCTTTACCTTCTTAACTCTTGATCTTATGATTGACCCATCTGGAATTCGAAAAGAATCTTTAACACTTGGTCCACTTTGGTGCCCATCAGGTTTGGGTCACTGTGTAAACCTTCTAACTTTTCCTCATCAACTGGGTTTGCCTCTAACACCTGTATAACATTAGAGAAAGCGAATTCCAAAATCAAAGAATTGACTACAAGGCAACATGAGTTAAAGGCTTAATTGGCAAAATAAGTAGACATAGAGATGCGCATGAAACAACAAGAAGAGTTCAGGAGAGAGGTGCAACTCTAAATGCATATGCTTATGCAACAGTAAAGGCCTCTAAGCAAATGATTTATATTATATGTATAGATTTTGAGATCTATTTTTGCACGTAAGAAGAACGCTAGTACTATTGTTTTATTTATTTAGTTCACACTTATTTGGCTACTTTTGTGGGTATTGAACAAATTGTAATGTATTTTTTTAAAATACTATGTATATCTATTTGATTTTTTTATTATGGGGTAAAATAAAAGTTACATTTTGATAACCAAAATCCGTTTGAACAAAATAAGCATTAAACATTCGAACAGTGCATGAAATCGTTTGAACGAAATCATTGAACATGAAATTAAAAGTTCAAACATTATCTCATAACAAACTGTTCGATCCTATAATGGTCTAATTGGCCATGAAGTGCGCATGAAGTCCTGGTAGGAAAAGAGGTCTGATGCCGACATACCACCTCCAAATTGCATATATTCATATCAGTATGTATCTGAATTACAATTATCTTTAAGCACAATTATAAAATAAATGGTCTTCTACTTAATTTCTACCTCCTATCACGGTCCGATTGAATGTCTAACTCAATAGGTTCAAACATATTTTACTATTTGACCAAGTGTCCCAAAAAAAATATTCCATTCGAATGCAATCGAATGGTTTTGCTCAAATGCATCCCTAAAGATACTTTTTGGGACAAAATTGATATCTTCATCCTAAAATATCTTTTGGGTCACAGTTATTGGATTGATATTGGGACGATTTTTTTTTTTTTTTTTTAGGTTCCATGAAATATTTTGGGACAAAATCACTATTTTTTGGGATGAAAATTTAAGTCCTAAAAAACCACTTATGTTGTAGTGATATTATATTGGATTTTGTAAAATAAAAGAAAAAGTTGAACAAAAATGCTATAAAGTTAAAAAATCATTTGAATATAATTTTTAGTTTTGAAATTTGAAAAAATAATATTTTGTATGCATTTTGTTTGGGAGTTTGGAAAATTTTTAATAATTAGATGAAAAAGTTAATGATTTGAAATTGAAAGTAATTTATTTTTGAGTGATGTTTGGGAAGAAAATATATGAGAATACCTGAGATTAGTTGTGTTGTGCAAAGTAATGTAAATGTGTGAAAATAATTTCATTATATATCTACACTATACCATGTTATATCTCTTCAATTCTTGTGCAAAATCTTGAAATATACCAATAATTTTCTTTTCATTCTTTTTTGAAAAAAAATATACATATAAATTTTCTATAAGAGATGTTGAAAATACCAAATAAAAGATCACCAAATAAGAGCACAAATAAGGAATAAGAATTAATCATTTAAAATAATAAGAAGAAACCAATATGCTGCTAAATTGATCAATTGTCTAACTAATAATATTGCAAATATAAGTACGTTACAGATCTAATTAGTGGTGGGTACATAGAAATAGATCATAATTTGAATATCGGCAGTAAATATAGATATCTAAGCCTAAAGAGACACATGCAATATATTAATTTAGCTTTTTCTTAATGTAGAAGATGGAGATCTCCTAGTGAAAAATAACATATATCAATTAAATAGATATATAACACCACAAGATAATGATAACAATCCAAGTGATAAATTGGATGAGCAGTAGGAAGTATATGAAAAAAAAGGATAGAGATCATAGAACCTCAGGGGATAGAAATAGAATCTGATGCATGTACATAATTTCTGATAGTACCTTTTATATTGTGAGAGGATGATGCTACAGGGATCGATAATCCCTACTAATAATCAACCGATAAGTGCATTTCAGAATCATTTTTTTGCTTTTCATTTATTCAATTTTTTAACATCTTTAAATATTTTCTATAAAAAAAATACATGAACTCAATAATATTCACTTACTTAATGACAAAGAAAAAATATTAAAAAATTCACAAAATCATCGGAAGACCACCGGTTCAAACAACATTATTCATTTTCATAAACTCATCATCATCTACATGCATGCATGACTCCATATATTCAGAAAGAGTGGAAAATTAAATATTCAAACCAATTTTGTGTATATTCTTTAAATTCATATTTTACTTCAATTTTATTTTTTGTGACTTTTGCTTAATTACTTGGCGTGGACTAATTGGCAATGAAGAACGCATGAAGTCCTGGTAGGTAAGTGGACTGACGTCGACATACCACCTCGAAATTGTATATGTTCGTATCAGTATGCATCTGAATTATGATTATCTTTGAGCACAATTGTAACATGAACAGTCTTCTACTTAGTTTCTAGGTCTTATCATGGTCCGGTGGAATGTCTAACTCAATACGTATCCACATGCATGCATCACTCTATATCGCCAAAAAAGTTTGGAGAATTAAATATTCAAATAAATATGTGTATATTCTTTAAATTCATGTTTTACTTAAATTTTCCTTTTTTGTGAAACTTTTGCTTAATTACATGGCATGGATTGATTGGCCATGAAGCGTGCATGAGGTCTTGGAAGGAAAATGGTCTGACGTCAACAAACCACCTCTAAATTGAATATGTTTTGATCAGTATGTATTTGAATTACGATTATCTTTAACACAATTGCAACATGACGAGTCTTCTACTTAATTTTTAGGTCTTGTCATGGTTCAATTGAAAGTCTAACTCAATACATTCAAACATATTTTACTATTTGACCATTATATTATTTGTTCGAATGTTTCCTCATGCCTATTTGATCAAACAAATTGGTATTGATCGACCACTCATGAAGGATGTGTTCAATCATATTTAGCATTCGAATGTCAATTTTGTACTATTCGAATGTGATTTTAGGACAAAATTCAAGTGTCCCAAAAAAATATGCCGTTCGAATGCGATCAAAAAGTTTTGTTCAAATTCATACCAAAAGATATTTTTTAAAACCACTTTTGTTGTAGTGATATTATATTGGATTTTGTAAAATGAGACAAAAAGTTGAACAAAAATATTATAAAGTTAAAAATTTGTTTGAATATTATTTTTGTTTTGAAATTTGAAAAAATAATATTTTTTGTATGCTTTGTTTGGAAAATTTGTAATGATTTGATAATTATTGCTGAAAAAGTTGAAGATTTAAAATTGAAAGTTTTTTACATTTGAGTGATGTTTGGGAAGAAAATATTTGAGAATACTTGAGATTGAACTGTGTTGTGCAAAGTACTGTACATGGGTGAAAATGCTTTCATTATATCTCCACACTACACCATGTTATATTTCTTTAATCTTGTACAAAATCTTGAAATATACCGATAATTCTCTTTTAATTCTTTTCTGAAAAAAATATATATAGAAATTTTCTTTGATAGACATTAAAAATACCAAATAAGATATCACAAAATAATAGCACAAATAAGAAGTATGAACTAATCCTTTATGCTAATCAGAAGAAACCAATATGCCGCCATAATGATTGATTGTCTAGCCGATAATGTGACGCCCCCAAATTTCGCTTGGGATTGAACGGACATTTGAAGCGTCGAGACATGCAACACAAGGTTACCTGCCCCCGTTCATGACATATAAGATGCAATGTTCCTAACATGCATCTAGCATTATGCAATATTCGCAGCGGATAATCTTTTTCTTTAGCAATACTATGCACCAAACTAAATATATCCCAAATACTTGAAATATAATTCATACATAAAGGCATACTAAAAAGNACACTCTCTGCTGAGCTTAATACCTTCTAGGTTCTTTAACATTTCTAATCTTGCCAAGAGTCTTGAGAGAACCTCTGAGCATAGTACGAAAAGAAAAGGTGATATTGGGTCACCTTGTTGGAGCCCTCTTTGTGCTTTAAAGAAACCTTTTGGGGATCCATTGATGAGGATAGAGAAGGTAGATGTCGATATACATTCTTTGATAAGATTTATCCAAGTAAAGCTGAAACCCAAAGCAGTGATGATATGGATTATAGTCCGGGTGACTGGTGTCATCTTGTGGTTGACTATGGCTAAGAGTATATGGATTGAGAAATGAGTTGTTTGTTTGGTTGTTATTGATAATTTTAATGAACTTGTTTTAGTGCAAAGGCTTTTCTGAAGTCAATTATCTCTTCCGAGTATAGTGAAACCTCACGTTGCCCGTGAGTGTTGCAAGTGCTACAATATGGCAATTGAGTTCAGAATTGAAAATCTTAAGGACTTGAGTGTTCCTCTTCCAGCTGTTGTGCAGTTCCTCGTGTTTCGCGCTCTATTCTCATAGAACGCGACGATCGAGGTAAGTTAGCCTCTAACTTACTATCAGTTTATTGTGTATGTGTGATGGGTAAGGGAACTACAATTTATGTATGTATGTTATCGTATATGCCATGTCATGCTATGTCATTACATGTTTATCTGTTAAGTATGATTTAATCTCTCATGAATATTTATCTGTTACACAATCTTTTCTGTCATACAATGTTGTATGTTATAAGTATGCCATGTTAAGTATGCCATATGATACATGTATGCCATTAAATGTTTATGATTAAATCATATTGTGCCATTTACAAGCATACGCCATGTTAGAAAAGTATATGATATTAAATAATATCTCATGCATTAAGAAAGATAAGACATGTTATGTTAGTATAATACGTGGGGCCACAACAACTGTGGAGTACGTATTATATTTTATGTTACGTATAATACGTGGGGCCACAACAACTGTGGAGTACGTATTATATTTTATGTTACTTATAATGCGTGGGGCCACAACAACTGTGGAGTACGTATTATATTTATGTTACTTATAATGCGTGGGGCCACAACAACTGTGGAGTACGTATTATATTTTATGTTACTTATAATGCGTGGGGCCACAACAACTGTGGAGTACGTATTATATTTTATGTTACTTATAATGCGTGGGGCCACAACAACTGTGGAGTACGTATTATATTTTATGTTACTTATAATGCGTGGGGCCACAACAACTGTGGAGTACGTATTATATTTATGTTACTATAATGCGTGGGGCCACAACAACTGTGGAGTACGTATTATATTTTATGTTACTTATAATGCGTGGGGCCACAACAACTGTGGAGTACGTATTATATTTATGTTACTTATAATGCGTGGGGCCACAACAACTGTGGAGTACGTATTATATTTTATGTTACATGAAGTATGGGGCCACAACAACTGTGGAGCATACACTACATGAGACACAGCAATTGTGACATGTAGAATACGTGGGGCCACAACAACTGTGGAGTACGTATTATGTTTTATGTTACTTGAATACGTGGGGCCACAACAACTGTGGAGTACGTATTAACGCACGTTATTAATCAAGACAATTGAATAAGATTCCAAGTTTATGTTAAGTCCAGTTTCAGATCAAATACATGATAAGTCAAGTTTTAGATCAAGTCCATGTTATGTTTCACGTTCATGTTATGTTGTTTGTTCATGTTATGTTTTAAGCTTAAGTTCATGCCATGTTAAGTCAAGTTCAGTTCACGCTTAAGTTCTGGTTAAGTCATGCTATATGTCAAGTTATACTATGTTTATGTATGACTATAATTATGCATTTATGCTTTTACTGCCATGCATGCATTTTTAACCTGTGTGTGAGTTTTATGTTAACTTACTGAGATTTGTAATCAAATCTCACTGTGGTAGTCCCAACTACCATTCCCCCGAATGGTAGATCTTGTTACAGGACCCAAAGGAGAATTGGAATCTGACCAACTGAATACGGTCGACTAGGCCACGGTGCGATGTTGATGATGGTATAGTATTTAACTTAGGTTAATACTTGTACTTTTGGAGTTGTATCTCAAGTATTCTTTTGATCACAACCATTTTGGACTAGTGTGATGATCACGCTTTTTAAGTCCACAAAACTACAAAATCAAGCCTAACACTTCACAACCACACTTCGTTTCACAACTACGCAGCGAACTCCACAAACACTAACTACACAGTCTACAGCCAACCAAATCAACTATGTTAAACATAAATAACTAAAGATAGAGGGTTAAGACGAGAGAGATGTGATTGCTGTCGGGAAAGAATCCAAAACTGATAATTTTAGCGGGCTGTTACAGATAATATTACAAAGATAAGTACGTAATAGATCAAATCATTGGTGGGTACGTAGAAATAGATCATAATTTGAATTCCGACAATAGAGATAGATATCTAAGCCTAAGGAGACATGCAATCTGTTAATTTAGTTTTTTCTTAATGTAGAAGATGGAGATCTCCTCGCGAACACCAAATATATGAATTAAACGGATATATAACCCCACGAGATGATGATAACAATCCAATTGATAAATTGGATGAGCTGAAAGAAGAATATGAAAACATGATAGAGATCATAGAACTTTAGAGGCTTGAGATAGAACCTGATGCATGTAAGTAGTTTTGATTGTACTGTTTATATTTTGAGAGGAGGATACTACAAGGACCGATAATTCCTTTCGATACTCAATTGATAAGTACATTTCAGAATTTTCTTTTTTTTGCCTTTTCTTTTATTCATTTTTTAACATCTTTAAATATTTTTTTATAAAAAACACATAAACTCAATAATATTCACTTACTTTATCACTAAGAAAAAAAAATTAAAAAAAAGGATAAATTATCGGTGAACCATTGGCTCAAACAACATTCTTCATTGTGATAAAACTCATGATCATCTACATGCATGCTGTGATACACGTTTCCACATGCATGCATGACTCTATATCTCTAGAAAAGTTTGGAAAATTAAATATTCAAACCAATTTTCGATATACTCTTTAAATTCATCTTTCACTTAGATTTTCTATTTTGTGAAACTTTTGCTTAATTACATGGCATAGATTGATTGGTCATGAAGCCCGCATTAAGTCCTTGTAGGAAAGAGGTCTGACGCCGACATACCATCTCCAAATTGTATATGTTCCTATCAATATGTTTCTAAATTCCGCATATCTTTAAGCACAATTGTAGCATGAATAGTCTCCTACTTAATTTGTAGGTCCTATCATGGTACGATCGAATGTCTAACTCAATATGTTCAAACATATTTTACTATACGACCATTATATTGTTTGTTTGAGCATTTCCTCATGCCTATTTGATCGAAGGAACTTGTATCGATCGACCACTCATGAAGGATGTGTTCAAACATACTTGGCTTTCGAACGTCAAGTTTGTACTGTTTAAACATGATTCTGAGATGAAATTAAGTGTCCCAAAAAAAATATTCCGTTTGAATGCGATCAAATGGTTTTGTTCAAATTCATCCCAAAAGATATTTTTTAAAACTACTTTTGTTGTAGTGATGTTATATTAGGATTTGTAAAATGAGAGAAAAAGTTGAACAAAAATATTATAAAGTTAAAAAAATTTTGGAATATTATTTTTGTTTTGAAATTTGAAAAAATTATATTTTTTGTGTTTTGTTTGGGAGTTTGGAAATATATTGATTATATGAAAAAGTTAAAGATTAGAAATTGAAAGTGCTTTACATTTAAGTGATATTTGGGAGACAAATATATATTAAAAAAAAAAAACTTGAGAATTGTTTTATTGCAAAAAGTATTGTACATGTGTGAAAATGCTTTCATTATATCTGTATGCTATACCATGTTATATCTCTTTAAATCTTGTGCAAACTCTTGAAATATACCAAAAATTCTCTTTTCATTCTTTTCTAAAAATATATATAATATATATATATATAGAAGTTTTTTATAAGAGACGTTGAAAATAACAAATAAGAGATCTCTAAATGAGAGCACAAATAAGGAATAGGAATTAATCCTTTATGCTAATCAAAGGAAACCAATATGCCGCTAGAATGATCGATTGTCTAGCTATAATATTACGAAGATAAGTACGTAATAGATCAAATCGTTGGTGGGTATGTAGAAATATATCATAATTTAAATACCGGCAGTAGAGATAGATATCTAAGCCTAAGGAGACAGATGCAATCTATCAATTTAGCTTTTTCTTAATGTAGAAGATGGAAATCTCCTAGTGAACACCAACATATATAATTTAAACAGATATATAAGCTCATGAGATAATGATAACAATCAAATGATAAACTGGATGAGTAGCATGAAGAATATGAAAACATGATAGAGATCATAGAACTTCAAGGGTTAGAGATAGAACCTGATACATGTGCATAATTTCTGATAGTATTGTTTATATTCTGAGAGGATGATGCTACAAGGATCGATAATCCCTATCGATAATCAATCGATAAGTGCATTTCAGAATTCGTTTTTTTTATTGCCTTTTATTTTATTCATTTTTTTAACATCTTTAATTGTTTTTTTTATATAAAAAATACATAAACTCAGTAATATTCACTTAATCACTAAGAAAAGTTTTTTAAAAAACATTTATAAATCATTGGTAAACTATCGGTTCAAACTCATGATCCTCTGCATGCTTGCTGTGGTATACGTATCCACATGCATGCATGACTATATCTCCAGAAAAGTGTGGAGAATTAAATATTCAAACCAATTCTGTGTATATTCTTTAAATCCATGTGTTACTTAAATCCTATTTTTGTGAAAGTTTTGCTTAATTACGTGGTGTGGACTGATTGGTCATGAAGCGCGCATGAAGGCCACGTAGGAAAAGAGGTTTGACGCCGACATAGCACATCCAAATTGTATATGTCCGTATCAACATTATCTGAATTACGATTATCTTTAAGCACATATCTAACAGGAATAGTCTTCTACTTAATTTTTTGGTCTTATTATGGTCCGATCGAACATACAAGTCAATACATTCAAAGATATTTTACTATTAGACCATTATATTGTTTGTTCGAACATTTCCTCATACCTATTTGGTCGAATGAACTGGTATTGATCAACAACTCATGAATGACACGTTTGAACATATTTGGTGTTTGAACATCAAGTTTGTACTGTTTGAACGTGATTCTGGGATGAAATTCAAGTGTCCCAAAAAAATATTCTTTTCAAATGCGACCAAATGGTTTTGCTCAAATTCATCCCAAAAGATATTTTTTGGGATGAAAATTTTCATCCCAAAAAAACACTTATGTTGTAGTGATACTATATTGGATTTTGTAAAATGGGAGAAAAAGTTGAACAAAAATATTATAAGTAAAAAAATTTTTGGAATATTATTTTTGGTTTGAAATTTGAAAAAATAATATTTTTTGGGTGTTTTGTTTGGGAGTTTAGAAAATTTCAAATGATTAGGTAATGATTAGATGAAAAAGTTGAATATTTGAAATTGAAAGTGTTTACGTTTGAATGATGTTTGAGAAGAAAATATATAAATATATTTGAAAATAGTTGTGTTCCGCAAAATACTGTATATGTGTGAAAAATGCTTTCATTATATGATCTTTACACTATACCATGTTATATCACTTTTTATTATTTTATGAACAAAAAATATATTGAAATTTTCTATAAGAGATGTTGAAAATACCAAATAAGAGATATCAAATGAGAGCACAAATAAGGAATATGAATTAATCTTTTATGCTAATCAGAAGAAACCAATATGCTGCTAGAATGATCAATTGTCTAGCTGATAATATTACAAAGATAAGTATGTAATAGATCACATCGTTGGTGGATACGTTGAAATAGATCATAATTTGAATACCAGCAGTAGAAATAGATATCCAAGCCTAAGGAGACATACAATCTGTTAATTTAGCTTTTTCTTAATGTAAAAGATGGAATTCTCCTAGTTAACAGCAACTATATCAATTAAACAGATATACAACCCCACGATATGATAACAATCCATGTGATAAATTGGATGAGCAGTAGAAACAATATAGAAAAAGGATAGAGATCATACAATTGATGCATGTACGTAATTTATGATAGTACTATTTATATTGTGATAGGATGATGCTACAGGGACCGATAATCAACTGATTAGTGCATTTCATTTTTTTTTTCCTTATTTTTTTTTTGCTTTTCCTTTATTCATTTTTTCAACATCTTTTTATAAGAAATACATAAATTCAATAATATTCATTTACTTAATTACTAAGAAAAAATTTAAAAATATCGACAAGTCATCAATAAACATCGTTTCAAACAACATTTTCATCGTGATAAAACTCATGATCATCTACATGCATGTTGTGGTATACGTATCCGCATGCATGCATGACTCTATATCTCCAGAAAGTGTAGAGAATTAAATATTCAAATCAATTCTGTATATATTCCTTAAATTCATGTTTTACTTAAATTTTCTATTTTGTGAAACTTTTACTTAATTACGGAGTGTGGACTGATTGGCCATGAAGCCCGTATGAACTCCTGGTAGGAAAAGAAGTCCGATGCCGACGTATTACCTCCAAATTGTATATTAAGTACAGTTTTAATACGCATATATTCGTATCGGAATCTATCTCTATCTCAAGTACGATTATCTTTAAGTACTGTTAACAGTTTTAACATGAATACTCTTCTCCTTAATTTCTATGTTTGTTCTGATCTATACTTACTCTCTCTCTCTCTCTCTCTCTATGTATATATAACCTTCAGATCTCAGCGAACTTAATTAATTAACTTTGGTGGTTTCTACCCGTATTTCCGAGCATCGACATGAGAGGAGGTAGGATCCTAAAACCTGGCTCCGGTGGGCAAGAAATACTCCTCTACCACCTTCAGAACAGAATAATTTCCGGCCTACCAAACCCTGAAATCGGCGAATGCGACTTATACGGTGAAAAGGAGCCATGGGAGATATGGGATCAGGGGTCCAATAACAACCTGCAGGAAGACCTCCTCGTGTTCACCAAGTTGAAGAAGAAGACGGCCAAGGCCTCACGTGTGGACCGCACGATCGGGACGGGATCGTGGAAAGCAGAGGACGTCGGCGTCGAAATATATTGGAGAGAAAATAGCATTCTTGACGGTATGGCGACGACGCTCTTTGGGATGAAAAAGAGGTTTCACTATGAGGGTCGAAGCAGCTCCGTCGATGATGATCGTCTGCGCTGGATCATGTACGAGTATAGCCTTGATGCCGACCACCATGCACAAGTAAACAGATTAAATTAACTTTTAATTGCTTCATTATTATAAACTCTTTTTTCATCCTTTTTTCCTCTTACGATAATAATTTTCGATATTTTATGTTCAAATCTTAGACGTCGATCGTGTATATATATGATGATTAATGATCACTAATATATATATATACATGTATGTATATATATCTTGACCAGTTATTGTTCTGTTCTTGCTACAAAGCTTTCCAATCAAATCGTAGCAGACAATCTCCGATCAATTGTATCTTTCGTTGTTTTATCATCTTTTTGGATTTCTATCAAGGAAAACTACACTCGGTGATTGCTGGTATATATTCTGGACATGCAGCCCCTAACTTAGATATTCTCTATATATCTATTGCAGTGCCAAGACTATGTTATCTGCCGAATGAAAAGGATAGATGATTCAGGAAAGAAGAGCAAATCACGGAAACGGGAAAGCACAGAGATCATGGAGAAAGGTAAGGAAATTTATAAAAGAAATCATGGAGAAGTTGCACAAGTCCACAATATTGGTAGTACTACTGCAATGAAAGCAGCAGCCGAACCGGCCGGAGTAAATTCATCGGAATCACGGATGGGGAATTTTAGCTGCAGTCATATTGTAACTATGAGAAATACTAATGAATTAATGATGGACATAAAATCATTTGGTGAAGAGCTAACTGGAAATCATCAAGCAGATCAAACTATGGAGGAGCCAGATGATCAGATTGAGATGATTGATACCAAGCGTTTTGTTGACGTTTGGAACGTTAATGGGTGTGAACTGCTCAAAAAATAATAAATATTGGGATTTTTTTTTTTTTTTCCTCTTTCCTCTTTATGTGCAAATTCATGGGAATTGGACGTACAAATTATGATTATGAATATTGTGTTTGAAGCAGGTCAGAATGTATCAAAGTCATCTAACTGTTTTTAGAGTACTTGGTCTACGTAACCATTTGGGGACCGCTCATCTAAGCCCATACAATGTATAAAAAAAATTTAAAATTATTATCAGGAAAATATTTCAGCTACAAAATGATTATACAAAAATAAATCCATAAACTAATGTGTCTTGATGTAATACGTCAGATTATAAAGTTATTTTTATTATAAAGCAGATCTAACAGATTCCATAAAATCACGTCAGTTTGTCGGTTTATTTTGTATAATTTTTTTGTGTCTGTAGCAGTTGTAACAGCCCGCTAAAATAATCAGTTTTGGATTCTTTCCCGACAGCAATCACATCTCTCTCGTCTTTACCCTCATCTGGAATCACGCGTATAGATTATCTTTTCCGTAAATCACGTAATTTGTTCTTCACCGACAGCTGTAAAATCATGAACAGTTTTATCCTAAGCGTTGTACCTCGATGGCGTTTTCCCGGATCTTATCCATCGAATTTCAAAGTATTAGATAAGCTTGTTTTTAAAGTAGCACAATTATAATAATTTAATGAGCTCTGAAAATATTATAATTGTGGATAATTACTTAGATTAAATATTTTAGTTGTTTTAAGATATTAAGATGTTTAATTTTACGTTGAAAACTCTTATTTAAATTAATTGGTTTTATCATCTTCGATTAATTAACGGTACTTTATCATTTTATATAATGATGAGGAAATATTATTTTATAAATTTTAGTTTATAAAATAATATTCTACCTTAATTCATCGTGGTGTTTTATTTAAAGTGTTTTATTTAAAATAAAACATTTACGCGTTTTTAATCAGTGTTTTAATTCACCGTTGAATTATTTGAGGATCCCAAAACGTAGGATTGAAGTTTATTACCTAGGCTCCTACCCTTTTTCCTTCATTTTTCCTTTTTTCTTTTTTTTCCTTCTCTTTCCTCTCCTTCTCTCCATGGTCGACTTACACCCTTCCACCATAGCTGATCGGTTCTAGCTTCCTACCGGCGCCACCTCCGGCCGCCGTGCCTCACCTCCACCTCCGGCATGTCCCTCCCTCACCGGCGAACACATCTGCACCGGAGGTGTGCAACGCCGGCCACCAATTCTCTCTCTCTTCCCGTGCTCTTCCTTCTTGTCTCATTACCGTCGCCGCCCCTTTGACCGCCCGTTTCTCCGCCGTCCGGTGGAGGTGTCGTACACCACCCCCGCCATTCTCTTCCCCTTTCACCATAGTTCATACACACCAATTTTCAGAGCCATCGGACCAGCCGTTAGTCGCCGAGAGCCCCCGGAAGTTGCTGCCCCTGCCCTGTTTTCTCCCCTGTTGCCGATTTCTTTCTCCGCCCAGAACCGCCGCTCGCCGGCGGCGTGGACTACACCACCCACCCAGATTTCTTCCCCTCTCACCGGTGAACATCCCCTCCAAGTTTCACCTCCATCCGAGCCACGGTTAGCCGCCACTCTCGCCTCCAAACAAATGGGTTTTTAAGGCTTTTCACCATTTTGGACCACCATACACGGCCAAATCAGCCACCAAGCACCACCATTGGATTCACCACATCAAGGGCTTCCTCCCCATGTCTTTCTTTTTCCCAAACTCTCACTTTTTCTCATATGGGTTTCTCAAAACACCCGTTCGGTTGCACCACCGTGCGCCGCCGTACACGGCCACCCGTGGTGTTTCACCACCACCATCTTGTTCCTCTCATCCTCATGAACCTCTCCAAGAAATTTCATGGCCAACGGAGCTTCGTAGAGCTCACACTCTCCCGCACTCTCCAAGGCCAAAAATGGTTTCAAACGGCCGATCTGCCGCCGTTAGCCACCGTCCGACCACCACCTCGCCACCACAGCTCCACCACATGTTCCTCTACCTTTCCCTAGCTTTCCATGAAGTTCTATGGCTTTTCGCTACCTCGCGTCTCCTCCGCTCACCGTTCGGAGTTACTGTTCACGGCGTGATGCCGCCGTGCTCCGCCACCTTTGACCATCACAAGGCGACCGTGAGTCTTCCAAGACCACGCCTAGCCTTTCTCAAGCCCAAACTACCACTTTATGTGGTGGACAGACACCGTACCGCCACGTATGCTCCTCCGACGCATGTTCGTGACGAGCAGCGAGCGACGCACGGGTTATCCCGTCGATGGTATAACCCTCTATCTTTAGTTATTTATGTTTAACATAGTTGATTTGGTTGGCTGTAGACTGTGTAGTTAGTGTTTGTGGAGTTCGCTGCGTAGTTGTGAAACGAAGTGTGGTTGTGAAGTGTTAGGCTTGATTTTGTAGTTTTGTGGACTGTGCTGTGAAGTATAGGCGTGAGATGGATGCCGTAGATGTGATACGGCGGGTTGTGTGAAGAGAATACGCGTGTAGCGTATTCTGTGTAATGCAGCGACGCGCCGCGCGACGTGCGCTGTAGTGATGTGGGTCGTAGAAGGAAGGGAGTACGCATGTAGTGTACTCCGTGTGGTATGGCGATGCATCGTGTGATGTGCATCGTGTTGATGAGTGTTGTAGCGAAGGAAGTACGCGTAGCGCGTACTCCGTGTCGCGTAGCGATGCACCGTGAGACGTGTATCGCAGTGATGGGTTTTGTAGTGTGAATGGAAGAGAGTTCACGTGAGTGTACTCTGTACTAAGTCGTGATACACCGGATGGCGTGTCACGAAGGGTTGGATGGCGTAGCAGAGAAGTGTGGAGCGTATGGTGTAATGTTGGGAAACTGTATGACAGTGTCCCGAAGCAGTGATGATATGGATTATAGTCCGGGATGACTGGTGTCATCTTGTGGTTGACTATGGCTAAGAGTATATGGATTGAGAAATGAGTTGTTTGTTTGGTTGTTATTGATAATTTTAATGAACTTGTTTTAGTGCAAAGGCTTTCTGAAGTCAATTTATCTCTTCCGAGTATAGTGAAACCTCAAGTTGGCCGTGGTGTTGCAAGTGCTTACAATATGGCAATTGAGTTCAGAAGTGAAAATCTTAAGGACTTGAGTGTTCCTCTTCCAGCTGTTGTGCAGTTCCTCGTGTCTCGCGCTCTATTCTCATAGAACGCGACGATCGAGGTAAGTTAGCCTCTAACTTACTATCAGTTTATTGTGTATGTGTGATGGGTAAGAGAACTACAATTTATGTATGTATGTTATCGTATATGCCATGTCATGCTATGTCATTACATGTTTATCTGCTACGTATGATTTAATCTCTCATGAATAATTATCTGTTACATAATCTTTTCTGTCATACAATGATGTATGTTATAAGTATGCCATGTTAAGTATGCCATGAAATGTTATGATTAAATCATATTGTGCCATTTACAAGTATACGCCATGTTAGAAAAGTATATGATATTAATTAATATCTCATGCATTAAGAAAGATAAGACATGTTATGTTACGTATAATACGTGGGGCCACAACAACTGTGGAGTACGTATTATATTTTATGTTACGTGAATACGTGGGGCCACAACAACTGTGGAGTACGTATTATATTTAATGTTACGTATATACGTGGGGCCACAACAACTGTGGAGTACGTATTATATTTTTATGTTACGTGTATACGTGGGGCCACAACAACTGTGGAGTACGTATTATTTTTTATGTTACGTGTATACGTGGGGCCACAACAACTGTGGAGTACGTATTATATTTTATGTTACGTGTATACGTGGGGCCACAACAACTGTGGAGTACGTATTATATTTTATGTTACGTGTATACGTGGGGCCACAACAACTGTGGAGTACGTATTATATTTTATGTTACGTGTATACGTGGGGCCACAACAACTGTGGAGTACGTATTATATTTTATGTTACGTGTATACGTGGGGCCACAACAACTGTGGAGTACGTATTATATTTTATGTTACGTGTATACGTGGGGCCACAACAACTGTGGAGTACGTATTATATTTTATGTTACGTGTATACGTGGGGCCACAACAACTGTGGAGTACGTATTATATTTTATGTTACGTGTATACGTGGGGCCACAACAACTGTGGAGTACGTATTATATTTTATGTTACGTGTATACGTGGGGCCACAACAACTGTGGAGTACGTATTATATTTTATGTTACGTGTATTCATGGGGCCACAACAACTGTGGAGCATGAAGTATGGGGCCACAACAACTGTGGAGCATACACTACGTGAGACACAGCAATTGTGACACGTAGAATACGTGGGGCCACAACAACTGTGGAGTACGTATTAAGTCAAGTTTCAGATCAAGTGCATGATAAGTCAAGTTTCAGATCAAGTTCATGTTTTGTTATGTACACGTACATGTTATGTTCATGATCAAGTTATGTTCCAAGTTCATGTTCACATCATGTTAAGTTCACGTTTACAGTATGTCTCAAGTTCACGTTTATGTCATGATATGTTCAAGTTTATGTTATTTTCAAGTTCATATTTATGTTATGCATGTTTACGTTCATGCTACATTTCAAGTCCATGTTATGTTTTAAACTCAAGTTCATGTCATGTTAAGTCAAGTTCAGTTCACGTTTAAGTTCTGGTTATGTCATGTTATATGTCAAGTTATGCTATGCTTATGTACGACTTTACTTATGCATTTATGCTTTTACTGCCATGCATGCATCTTTAACCTGTGTGTGAGTTTTATGTTAACTTACTGAGATTTGTAATCAAATCTCACTGTGGTAGTCCCAACTACCATTCCCCCCGAATGGTAGATCTTGTTACAGGACCCAAAGAAGAATTGGAATCTGACCATCTGAATACGGTCATCTAGGCTACGGTGCGATGTTGATGATGGTATAGTATTTAACTTAGGTTAATGCTTGTACTTTTGGAGTTGTATCTCAAGTATTCTTTTGATCACAACCATTTTGGACTAGTGTAGTGATCACGGCTTTTTAGTATGTTTTTATGTATGAAATATGTTTCAAGTATTTGGGATATTTTTAGTTTGGTGCATAGTATTGCTAAAGAAAAAAAAAAATAATCCGCTGCGAATATTGCATAATGCTAGATGCATGTTAGGAACATTGCATCTTATATGTCATGAACGGGGGCAGGTAACCTTGTGTTGCATGTCTCGACGCTTCAAATGTCCGTTCAATCCCAAGCAGAATTTGGGGGCGTCACAGCAGTTCTCTAAATGAAAAAAAAATCATTTTATGAGGGCTATTTTGGTAATTTTTAAAAAATTTAACGATAAAATTTCTTAGACTTACATTGCAGTCCCCAAATGGGGATTGTATGTAGCATTGCTCTAAAGGAGAAAAAACTTTTTCCTCCTTTACCCTCATTCATCAATGGAACTCTCAAGACTGTAAATAGAATTTCTCCTTTGTTTTTAATACCTTAAATTAAAAATTACCATTTCAAAAGTAGAATTATTTTTGTCGAGCTTGTATTGTACTCATGATCACTACTGAAATACTTGTAACAATTAGCATGTAGTAGTACTCATCCAAGTTAATTAATTGATTCCAATTATGAGATACTTATTGGATTTGGAAAAGCTATATATGTGACCACAATTAATATAGTTCACTTAATTAATTTTCAATGAGGCATATATGTTAATGAAAATTTAATATTATAAATAAAATTAAAAAAAAAAGAAAGAAAGAAAAGAAGAGAAACTGCTGCATGCATGTTGATTAGGTAAATATATATGGTGTAAAGTTTCCTTGTAATCTTTCTCATGTGTTATTTTCTTCTAATGTGACAAGTTATGTGAAACACCAAACTCTCCAATGACTAAACTCATCATTTAAACTCAAAACATCTTTACGCGTGGAACCTACAACATTTTTTTCAACTTAACACTTTTTTAGACGCGGAATCCATAACGTTTTTCAATTCACTACTATTTATAAATAACTCAATTCAGCTCAACATCTAAACGAAAATCTTAATTTAAGCCACATGCTGATGTGTCGTTGACTGATTGGCCATGTAAGTCCTAGTAGTTAGGGGTGAAATTCAGCCGAACCAGACCAGAAAAACCGACCGGACGGGTACTGGTTCCGGTCGGTCTCAGTCCTAATTTCACTGGACCGAAATCATTCGGTCCGTTCCACGGTCCAGGGGTTTTTCACCCCGTACCGGACCGAACCGGACCGGACCAAATGATTTTTTTTTTTAAATTTATATATATAATATATTGATTATATAATAATTAATTATATAATTTTCATCTAACCTAATTCTATCACTAACTCACCATTAAGTAATTATTAACTAATACTTATACGATTATTTAGAATTTTATACTAATACTAATATTTATACTAAATTACTAATACTAATAGAGTAAATTAATATTAGAGTCTAGACTCTAATATGGTATAAAAATAACATAAATAGTAAATACTAATAGTCTAATATTATAGAGTATAGTTATATAACTTAAACTTATACTTATAAAGTTATACTAATATGGACTATAGTTATAGACTTATAACTTATAACATATACTAAAAACTAAGTGGGTAGTCTATAAATAATATTACTAATAGTCTAATATATATAAGTTTATAATTATAACTATACTATATATTACTAAATTACTAATAGTCTAACCTATAACTATACTATAACTATAATTTTCATCTAACCTAATTATAATTTATATCACTAACTCGCCATTAAGTAATTACTAATATACTATACTAAATATAATATAGTAATGATAGTCTAATATTAGTATAACTATACTAATTATAATAAGTTAATAACTAATCACTTAACTTAACTATACTATATTATATAGTTATTATATACTATATTATATAGTTATTATATAACTATACCATATTAGTAATAAGTAATCACTATAAGTCTATAACTATATATATTTAGTATTAAAGTATTGTTAATTTGTTATATTCATTAATGTATTTACTATTAATTACTAATACTATTAAGTCTTAAGCGTTATGGACCTATGGTATAAATTACAATATATTATATATGTATAATTTTATACTAATACAAATATTTATACTAAATTACTAATACTAATAATCTAGAGTCTAATATGGTATAAAAATAAAATAAATACTAATAGTTTAATATAGAGTATAGACTATAGTTATACAACTTATACTTATAGTTATACTTAAATTGAATCACTAATACACTATAACTAATATTACTAATAGTAATAATACTAATACTATTATATAGTTATACTAATTATAATAAGTAATCACTATAAGTCTATAACTTAATTAACTATATATATTTAGTATTAAAGTATTATTATATTTTTTAATGTATTACTAATACTATTAAGTATTAAGAGTCAGGATATAAATTATAATATATTTATAATTTTATATTATGGATTATAAATTATAAGATTCTAAATTTTATATATTTATAATTTTATAATATGTATTATAATTTTATAACTATAGTCTATAATAATGTATTTGTATCAAATTATCAATGCTATAATATATTATAAATATATTATAGTATAATTAATAATATATAGTATTAGTAATTTAGTATATATTAATATATTATAAGAGTTAATATATTATAGCATAATATAATTAATATTATATATATGTATAATAGTATTATACATAGTAAGCCTTACTATTAATACAAGGCGCCGTTTGGGTCCCTTTTTGCACCAAACGGTGCCGTTCAGTTTATTTTTTTTCCTAAAACGGTGTCGTTTGGGTTCATTTCGCACCAAACGGTGCTGTTTTGTTCAGTAGATAAAAACCCCCTTCCCCCCCGTGAATCACTTTCCACTTCTGGGTTTATTTTCTTCCTATCCCCTCCCGAGCCCCACTCTTGAAACGGAAACCCTAGGTCCCGTTCCACCCCCCTTGCCGCCTTGCCCCGCCGTCGCACACTCGCAAGTCGCAACAGAAATTTTGGAAACTCGTCTTTGGTACTCTCTCTCTCTCTCTCTCTCTCTCTCTCTCTCTGTGTGTGAAAACAGCAGCATTATTAAGCCCCTAGTCTTGTTTGTTTCTGTTTTCTCGTTCGTTTTCCCGAGAATTGAAGGGATTATTTTGCACATCAAGACTGTGTAAAATAGTTAGTAACTTAGTGTTTAGAAAAAAATAAATTTTCTGCATTCTAGCTTGCATGTGGTTTGGCTTGGGATAATATATGTTTTACACTTGATTTAGATAAGCTTCATTTTGTTCATACTAAGTGATAAATTAGTATTTCAGCTTAGATGTTGCAGATGATTCCCCCCCTTTTTTATCTATCATACAAGTTGGAGTCAATCAGTTGGTGGGTCTAGGTTTTAATCCAAGTCAGAATTTACTTATCAAAAAAAAAAAAATCCAAGTCAGAATATTGGCCAATATATATATATATATATATATATGGTAAGTTCACAATGACTTTCATGCATGAATTCATTCAAGCAAGGAAGAAGGGTTTCTTTTGACAATAGGTCCCTTACCATAGGCGACTGAATATAGACTTTTTCTAATAACAATATATTGCCCTATTTGTTCTTTCCTTTTTTATATTTTTATTTTTTTGGGAAAAAAAAAATCATTCCCTTATTCCAAATTATCACCACTTAACTATTCTATTTTTTTCTCTTCTTTTTTTAATCTTTGTTTTTTTTTTTCACTTCTTAAATTGTTCGCGAATAAAAATTAGTGATCAAATAGGGCAGATTAGCCTAGTCTTTCCAATTTCCTTCATTGTGGTCAAGGTAATGTCTTTCTTTTGGTTTAGCAAACTCCCATAGTAAGATAGCTGGTTTATACGAACTCATTCATGTATGAAAACAACTATTCTTACCGATAATGGGTTTTGAGAGTGTGTCTCAATTGTTTTTATTTAATAATTAAAAAAGTGTTTGTTAATAATTCATGCAATCTTTTTAAAAAAATTATTTAAAAAGATTAAAAAAGAGAGAATTGCACGTCTCAATCCTCGATAGACGAAGCATCTCTTTTGGAAATTGAAAAGAAATAAAGAAAGAAAGAAATCATTCACTCAAAAATAGAAAAATGTTCCCAAAAAAAAAAAAAACTGTTCTCATTCATCATGACTATAGGAGTCGAAGAGCGACGTGTGGTGATTTGTCTTTTTGTCTTTCCAATTCTGTCTTCTAATAATTTGTACTTTATGCAATCCAATTTATCACATTTCATTAGTGTCTGCATGAATTAGGTAATGAATGTGATATGCTACAGCAGAAGAGTATGTAATAATAATAATAATAATAATAATAATAAAATCTAGGTTGTTTCTGCATTGCTCTCTTTGTTCGATTTCAAATTCTTTCTTTTATATTCTCTCAACAAGTTTTCAGACAATAGCCATATATATAGTTTCATTAGGTTTCTGTTTTTGTTTTATTTTTCCATTTTCTGTTTCTGTTTCTATTTCTGTTTCTGGTTTTTTTTTTCTCCAATTTTTTGTTGCTGTAACTCTGTTTCTGTTTCTGTAACTTTATACTGTTTCTGTAACTTTGTAGATGGAATCTTCTACAAATGAGGCTCAAGAGTCAACACAAGACATTCATCCACCTCCACCTCCACAGCCATGCAATGTAAGTATTCCATCGGTTGGTGGGTCACAACGTGGTAGAGTTAGGTCAATGGTTTGGGATCACTTTACAAAAATACCAAAAGGTGATCCCACTAAACATAGGGCTGCTTGCAATTATTGTGGTGCTTCATATGCATGTGATACGAAGACCAACGGTACGAAATCAATGAAGTATCACATTGAGCACTAATGTAAAAAATGTCCATTGCGCAAGACGGATAATTCCCAGACAACTCTAGGTTGGAAGGAACAGGGAGGAAGTAGTAGTGGGGCACTTGTGCCCATTTCATTTTCTGTTGAGGCTTGTCGACAAGCCTTAACAGAGATGATTATTCTTGATGAGTTGCCTTTTAGGCATGCTGAAGGGGAGGGTTTCAGGAAATTTATGCTTGTGGTGTGTCCTAAGTGGGCAACTATTCCATCCCGTATTACGGTTGCCAAGGACTGCTTTGCTTTGTTTTTTAAAGAAAAACAAAAGTTGAAAAATGCTATTCGAGGGCAGCAAATTTAGCTGACCACGGATACATGGACATCCGTACCGAACCTAAACTATATGTGTTTGATAGCACACTTTATTGATGATGAGTGGAAATTACACAAGAGGATTCTATCATTTTCTTTGGTAGAAAATCACAAGGGTGATACCCCTGGTAAGGGTATAGAGATGTGTTTGCATGATTGGGGGCAACCAAAAATACTTGCAATCACTCTTGATAATGCAAGTTCTAATAATGGGGCTGTTTCTTTTTTGAAAAGAAAAAACAAGTATAGGAGAGACACGATTTTGGAACATGAATTTTTACATGTGCGATGTTGTGTACATATTTTGAATTTAATCGTTCGTGAAGGGTTGAAAGAGTATGATGAGTCTATTGTGAAGGTGAGAGATGTTGTAAAATATGTTAAATCCCCCCCTTAAAGGTGGGCAATATTTAAGAAATGTGTGGGTTTGGAAGATATTCAAAGCAAAAGCCATGTTTGCTTAGATGTACCAACTAGGTGGAACTCTACCTATCTTATGTTGGAGAGGGCTTCAACATTTAAAAAGACTTTTGAGAGATTGGAGGAAGAAGATCCGTGTTTCCTTGGTAGTATTCAAGATGATGATGACGACGATGTTGATGATGATGTGGATCATGTGGTGAGTAGAAGAAAGTCAAGGAAGTTAGGGACTCCCAATGCATCCGATTGTGAGAAGGTTGGTTTATTTGTGAGGTTTCTTAAATTATTCCACGATGCAACGTTACGCTTCTCGGGGGTGAATACGTAACTTGCAATATTTTTTTCCCAGAGTTGGTTGCTATTAAAGATACTATTAACATGGAGTGTGAAGAACGAAGCCTTGTGGTGGGATTAATAGCCACAAATATGTTGAAAAAGTTTGAAAAGTATTGGGACAATTTGGAAAATCAGAATATGTTGCTGTATGTTGGGGTTCTTCTTGATCCTAGGTTCAAGATGTGATATCTTGATTTTGGTTTGGGACAAATGTATGCACATGATCCTACAAAAAAAATTGATTTCAGTTGGACGGTGAGAAATGCATTTATCCTCATTTATGAGGTATACAGGGAAAATGAAGAAGGGAGTTCTCCTCAGCGCACAAGCTCCCCACATGAAGATGTAGGTCCTTCAGTTGACAAGAATGAGAGTAGAATGGCACAATTGATGGCACAATTTAAGCAACAATTACAGTCAGAGGACAGTTTGGAAAGTAGATCAGAGGTTGATAGATATCTAGCTGAAAAATGTGAGGATCAAGATGATAATTTTGACATTCTAAATTGGTGGAAGGTGAATTCAGTTAGGTATCGTGTACTTTCAAAGGTTGCACGCGATGTACTTGCAATACCGGTATCTACTGTGGCCTTTAAATCTACTTTTAGCACTGCTAGTCGTGTGCTTGACCCTTTCAGAAGTAGTTTAAATCCGATGAGTGTTGAGGGTCTCATATGTGCACAAAATTGGCTTCGTTCTTCTTCTACTCCAATAAGTCTTAGGACTTTAATGGATGAAGTGGGGGAATTTGAGAAGCAGTTGGATATAGGTATGTAATGCATTTATTTTGTTGTTTATTTTGTTTTATAATATATGTTGTGTAAGGCTATTTAACTTGTTTTGTTTTAAATTTTTTGGGGAGTTTGCTGATTCTGTGGAGGCATCAAATTCAATGCCTACCGGCCCAAATTTCAATGCTAATTAAAGACTAAACATGTGAAAAGATTATTGGTTATGGTTTTTCTTAATTTGTTTGTTCATGTGGGCCATTTGCCATAGATATATTTTTTAATGTCTTTATTTTAAAATTGCTTGTATGTTTAATTGTTTTTGCAATAAAGTGGCTGATGTTGCTGTAATATGCCATGTATCAAATGCATCATGAAATTAATTATATGCTTAAGATGTGGATCTATATATTAATGACATTGCAAATGCAATATATATATATATGCATGCTAAAACCTGCATCATTAAATTAATTTGAGGTTTGTTGGCTGTTTTTGGTTTATGGTGTGTATTTTTTTCATTGTTCTAGACTTCCAGTAATGAAGTGAGAATACATTTATCAATTGATTCAATTTATTGTGGAAGCTGGAAATTACATTGCATCCTTCATCTTCAATACACTTTTAAGACTAATTAACCAAAAATCTAACTCAACTGCTCAAGCTTAATCATTTGCAACACATAAATCACAGTATTTGGTAACTTTTGTGTCATTACTCCATTTAGTCACATTAGTCATGCATGTTTCATGTTTATCTCAAAACTACTTAAAGCGAGTTCAAAGCGAATTTCAGTCTACATGCTTATAATGCCTAGACCATTTTTATACTTTAAATCATTAAATTGATAATCACTCAAGTTTTGGACACTCAAACCACTCAGTAACTCAAATCTGATCAGCCCTGCTTATAATCACTCAAATCTGATCAGCCCTGCTTTAGTCCTTAGTAACTCCAATCTCCAAACAATAACCAAGAACACAACATTTATAAATTGAAATCACATGGGTCTAGTACTATTGGACACCTAAATGATTAGTTTGAATTCTATTTTTGAAAGCAACTTGAAAGCTCATCATGTAAATATATATGCTTTTTGCTAACATAATGTCTCATATCTGATTATTATCATTATTTTTTACTTCTTTTAAGGGTTCTAAAATCACTAATCAGTAACATATTTTGGTTGCTCATAGAGTCATAAATCATAACATAATTGCTCAATCTCTCACTATAAGTGGCATGTGCAAACTGCAGTGCATGAGTATCAGTAGCAAGAACTAAGTATCAGCAGCTTTGTGGCAGTAGCAGGGAAGTAGCAACAACATTGGAGGAATCCTGGAGGCAGATTTTTTGTGGCTATGGTTTATTATGTGTTTTGTTATTGTTATTTTGTAGTAGTAGGTTGTAGTAGGGAAGAAACTTCATTTGGTTGCTAGTTTAGATGTGTTAATGTATATATATTTGTGTTTTATAATGATGTAAATCAGTAAACATGGAAGGGTAAGAGCCTAAGAAAGTGACAAGATGACATCTGTGTATTATTATGTAATTGTTACTTGTATTTTTTTTCTTTCTTTTTTCTTTTTCTATTCAGACTTTTGAACATAGGATGATAACTTTCATATAAGTTATATTAGTTATAACTTACTACTTATTAGGTATTTTACTGATTAGGGATTGTTTTTAATTTCTTTATTTCTATTTTTATTATTATTAAGTTGTTTGGATTACTTTGGAATGGATGGAATTAGAGAAACTTGGAGTTTGGGACTTATGCAGGTGCTGCCTTTGCTGCTGCACTAACTAGTAACTACACCATGTTTGAAAATTTTTGAATTTATTTTCTGCACCTAATTAGTACTCAAAACAATCTAAGTGGAGCAGGAAGGGGAACAAGTTTATTGTTAATAGGAATGGCATAGCAGTTTGATTGGGAAACTTGGTAAGTTGGTAGACGCCTGTAGGCTGTACTCTTTCGGCTGCCATCAACAAATTTTATATGTTGATGTGGGAAGGCAATCAGGAGTCTAACATGACTTAGTATATGGCCAAGTATTGATAATTGGAATATTTAATGTTTTTTGGAGTGTTGTACTAAAATAATTAGATTGATAATCTTGATTATTTTTATTTTCCCTTCAAGATCTTTTTTTTTTTAGTATTTTTGGACTGAAAATTGGACAAAATGTGTAGTGGACCGAAAAAGTTAAACGGATTGGGCTTTTGGCCTAGTTCGGACCTGGGCAGACCGACCGGACCAGGGGCCCCGAATGGGACCGAGAGACCGGACCGAACCGGACCATATCTATTTCGGTTCGGTCTAGGGTGAGAAATCCCTGGACCGAATAGGTCCGGTCCGGTCCATAATACCCCCCTCGGACCAACCGGACCAGACCGAATTCACCCTTACTAGCAGTACTATAGGTAATGCTAAAAAATAAAGTTCCTATTATTTTTTAGTTTTTTGTACCTCACTCTCTCTTCGAGTAAACTCCCACAAAATCTTTCTCATCGCTCCACCTAGTATTTGTTACTATTCGCCAGGGAGAGGGGGCTTGGTGCTTTGGCTCCACCCACCTCCCCTCCTTGCGGCCACGACACTGTCAATTTATGTTTATTTATGTCTTTTCTAGTTGGTTTTTATGTATTTTTCCATTAATACCATCACTTGCCGATCTACTGCCTTCCGTTGATCAAAGGTCAACACGTGCCCCTCCAGCAACTTCCCCAAGTGCCTATCATCCTAGTAGCGAAACAAATCCGCTTTTTTGTGCGGCGCATAGGACTTACGTGCAGCTTATGCCTCGAGTGAGATCCACGCGCCGTCGTGTTTTGGGGAGTTTTATGCAATCACAAGAGACAGTTTTGGGAATAGCACCTTCAGATCTTCCAGATCTGATTGTTTTTCTCTCTCCAGTTGTTGCGCATGGCCTGCACGCACCGTTGCCGCCAGTTTTGGCTCTTCGCCGGTAATTCGACATAGGGTTTGGTTGATATGCTATGTTCCAGCTTTTCCTAATCTTGGATCGAATGAAAGTGGATGTAATAGTTCTTTCCAGCCAGTCCAAACCAACACGTTGCAGCACACCCCTTTGTACTGTGGCTTCCAGCTGTAGTTTTATAGTCTGTTCATCAGACTATGCTAAAATAGTCATCAAGCGGACCCCCCTTGTGGGATTTGGGTAAGGGCCATTTGTTTGGTTCCGATCACCCATTTTGTTTTTTCTTTTTTGTGTTGTAATGTGTGTTGGTTTTAGGAAGACTGTAGGGGACTCCCACCCCATCAAACTTATATCTTGTATCCGTTAGTTTATCTATAAAAGTCCTAATAGTACTATTCCTAATGTCGAGGGATCAAGATTTTATATATATATATATTTCTATATATTTTTTAACTCAGGCAATATTTAAAGAATTAGTTTAATCCAACGTAAAATTCTAAAAATACTTTTATTAAAAAATTATAAAAAAATTATCTAGCTACGCTTATTACAATTTAATTAATGATCTGAATTATCTTTAATTGCAAGTATAGTTCAGTAGTGTCAATAAATAGTCTCCTAGTTTCTACTTTTTCCTCTCTTTAAAACTAATCTCATAGAATTTGAATGCTGGTGATTTCTACCTAGATTTCCCATATGGACTCGATCGGGCTCCATGACACGAGCGAGCAAGAAATACTCCACCACCTTTACAACAAAGCAACCTGCCGGCCGGCAGATCTTACCATCGGCGAATGCGATCTTTTCGGGGAAAAGGAGCCTTGGGAGATATGGGATCAGGAGTACTCCAACCACGGCCAGCAGGAAGACCTTCTCGTCTTCACAAAGTCGAAGAAGAAGGCCGCCGGGGGCTCACGTTTGGACCGCAGGATTGGGACCGGAACTTGGATAAGCGATGACACCGGCTTCTTTATTTATTGGAACGACGAGAGTAACCGGGTGACGCTCACCGGGATGAGACAGAAATTTCACTATGTGGGTCGAAGCAGCTCGGTGGAAGATGGGCGCTGGATCATGTACGAGTATAGACTCGATAAATCCATCCAGTAACAGTAAACGTCCATGCAGACGTACGTAAACAAACTAAATTACCGCGCGCTCCATGATAAACTTCTTGATCTTTTTATTTCTTTCTTTTTACGATTATCATTTTCCAATGTTTTATATTCACATTTCACACCTATATTATTATTATCAATTTACATAGCTGATGATCAATCTTTTTCAATTTCTTTTTCACCTTTCATCGATTCCGTATTACATGCAAGATACTATATTAGTATAGGAATTCAAATCAGTTAATTACCAAGAAAATATTTCTTGATATTCATTTCTTTCAATTAGAAAAGATCATTCATAATTCCTGGATCAATCATATATATATATATACACACACACACACACTTAGGATTCCTGGTAAAATTTCTGTACCTTTTTTTTGTCTCGCGGTTGTAAGTTTTCTTAAAAACATGCATGGACACAAAATTAGAAGTAATTTACGATAGAAGAATTGAAGCATGGTACTGACGTATCTATGTAAGATTAGCTCACCGATTATTTTTTCAGTTCTGTATAATGATAACCTTCAAAGCTTGCTGATAATATGTATCATGACTCATAACCGACCAGCTGGTATATATAGGTTCATAGAGTTTGATACTTTTTAAATAAAGCTGACATTGAGATGCTGCATTGTTAAGACGGGAATCCCATATTGTCTGTGGAAAAAAAATCTGGACATGTTTATAATTAATGTTGGATCAAATCTCTTTTTTTGAACGGGTTTAATTAATGATATGACTAGTGCAATTTAGAGTAAATATGGGCCTATATTACTTATCCCGTGATAAGGCAAAAAAAAAATATTGACCTACACGTGAGGGAACTAGGGTGTTAAGACAGGAATCTCACATTGCTTGTTAATAAAAAATTAGGTATGTTTATAAAGTTGGAGCAAACCTTTCTCTTTGAATCGGTTTTATGAGATGAGTTAAGTTCATGAATTTCTTCATGCATGTATGTATATTTAATGGATTCATCATATATATATATATATATAGCCGACATTAATCTCCGATCAATCTGTACGTATGTTTCTTTTGACGTTATTGTATTAAGATTATCTTCCTAAATGGATTTTCATCGTACACATGAAGTACTAATTCGCGTACGGTGATTGCTACATGGTATGCTAATACTTGACACATGAGTCCCTAACATAAATATTCCATCTATTCCAGTGTCAAAACTACGTGGTTTGTCGAATTATAAAGACGGATTTAACAGGTCGAAAGAAGAGGCTGAAATCACAAAATGTTAAGCTGTCTGTCATTGATGTGATTGGAACTCTGAGAGAGAGTCCTGAATTGAAGGACGCAGAATCGTTCGCTGGAGAGTTAACTGGAGATCAAGCAGAAACTAAGCAGGAGCCAGAGATTGAGATGATTTATACCAGGCGATTTGTTGACGTTTGGAACGTTAATGGGTGTGAACTGCTAAAAGATAAGTAAATGTGGCTCTTTTTTCTTTTTCTTTTTTTGGTGCAAGTTCATGGGAATCTGAAAAATATTGTTTATGAATATTGGTGTGTAATGAGAATTTGTCAGTTCTGGTGCATGGATACGTTAAGAGAAATATATAGGCTATATATTTAATTCTCTTTTATACATATATTAATCCAGTTTCCATGCAAGGACTAGTGGCTGTCTAGCTAGGAAAGCAACGTAGCTATATAAAGAGTTGATCATGATTGATGCAAATAGAAATATTGATTTCCAGGAGATCATCATATATAGTTTATTAAAAAACAAATTAAGGTGATCAGAATGACGTCAAATAGTTGAGCAATTAGCTGTACAGAAATTAGCTGTACAGAATTCGGATCCTAAAAGGTGATCATGCCTTGTTTGTTTATACAAAATCAAAAAATTCATTTCATCTCATCTCAATTCATAATTATAATTTTTTCAAATCTCCATATAAAATATAATAAACAATTTTACTTTTTCAAATCTCAATACAAAATTAATATTACAAAATTATATTATAATAATATTTTATTCATTACTATTTAAAACATCTCATCTCATCTCATCTCATCTGTGTAACCAAACGAGGTTAAAACTTAAAAACTGTACAGAAATTAATAGAATCGTGAAGTTCAATGGATAAAATTTATAATTCCAAAAACACCATTCATATTTCTATCTAATGAGACAATTGGATATTGATTAATTTAGGTGTCATTTGGATATATATTAAGTTCTTTTTTGGATGGAAAATGCTTCATAGCATTTATTCATAAACGAAGTTACAACTGTGATTTATCAATACAGGAGAATCAGACTATAAGTCAACTAATGTAACTGCTCAGGAGTTCCCCGTCAACAAATTTCTTTGTGACGAACATTGTCTAAATTTCTATACCTCCTCTCTTGACAGCAGTCAAAAGAGAAAACTCTCTGTTAAAACAGAGATAAAACGACCTTTCTTCCAAAGAAGAGAGGTACACCCACGCTCCGTCCTCCCAAGGAGGAGGAGTACAACCACACTCTCTCCTCCCAAAGAGTAAGAGTACTAACGCCTACCTTCCTCCAAAAAAGGAGTAGGACAAACACCCACCTTCCTTTAAAAAAGGAGTGGGACACTAGTCTAATTTTTCATTTATAAAAGCTAAAAAAAACCTACAGTTGCCAATACAAGAACACAAAAACTGAAAAGGCTGTAAAAAACAAAAAACCCAGTAGCTGTAAAACATTAGGCCCAGCCTAACTGAAAGCCCAGCTAGCGCGTGAGGGCCCGACCCGTTAGGGTTCATCTCTTTCTTCTGCAGCCGCCACCATCTTCAACACTGAAGGTTCGCCTCGGCCCTTGACCCCATGCCTTGCGCTGCGCTGGAAAACATCCAACAACACCGAAAACCACTGCTCTCACCAAAGCAGGTTTTCAGGTCAGTCCACGCCGCATCCTCCACGCCACGCCCTAAAGATTATCTGCAGTCGCGCCCCTGTGTTCCGGTCGGCCCTCGCTTCCGCCCCTCTCATGTACCTCCCCCTCGATCCTGAAGCACCAGAACCACTCCAGCGGCTGACCACCACTGGAGCAACCCTTTGTGCTACAAACCCAGCCCACGCCACCCCTGTTCCCGAAAGACAGAGCAGCTGCCAACCACCTCACCACCTCCACAACGGGTTGCATGACTGCGAAATACCACCCTGAAAGAGCAGAGCCACCGCTCGGCCACTCACCCCAAAAGACTAGAGGCCATCCGACCATCGTGTCTTCTCTGCCACAAGTTGCCATATACAACCGGAGAGAAGGTTTTGGGGTGAACAGAGGACTTGGCCATGGTGCTGAGTCACGACGATACAGCTCCACCTTCAGACCTTCCCCGAGAGCTTATTCAACACCAAAAGAAGAGATTTAAACCAAAACTAAAACTAAAACTAAACGTCGTTTAAAAGGAGAGGAAAGGGGAGGAAGGAAGGGAGGATGGAGCTGAGGCCCCCATCCCCCCCCACCCCCCGCCCGGTCTGGTTATTGGTTTTTCTGGGTTTCTAGAGAGAAGCCAGAGGAAGGTTTTTCTGATGGGTTGTATTTGGATATATATTAAGTTTAGATGAGATGAAAATTGAATAAAATATTATTAGAATATTATTTTTTTAATATTATTATTATTTTGGAATTTGAAAAAATTAAATTATTTATTCTATTTTGTGTGAAAATTTTAAAAAATAGTAATAATAAAATAAAATCAGATCATAAAACACTTCTTATATTCTAAACAGTACCACCTGGGGCTCTTGGCCACCTCCTGTTTAGCTGCCCATTCTTGCCGATTGGATGAGCAGAAATCTTCAGCCCACTGTCCAGTTCAAATCTTAAGCAGCGTTAAGGTTTTGTGTGCAAGGAAGTTGTTAGTTTGATAAAATATTATTATAATATTATTTTTTAATATTATTTTTATTTTAAAATTTGAAAATATTGAATTTTTTTTATTATTATTTAAAAAAATTGTAATGATTATACTAGATAGAATAAGATTAGATAAGATGGTTTATGAAAATAATATTCACTTTCAAATTCCAAAATTGTAGAGCAAATCTCAACTACGCAAACCCAACGGGCAACCTGCAAAAGGAAAAAAGTCCATATATCTTACACCTGCACAAACGATCTCCTTGTTTGGCCACGGCTAGGTCGTCGGTGAAGGAGAATAATAATAAATAAATAAATAAAAATAAGAGAAGAAAAAAAATAATAAGAGAAGAAGTAGGAGAAGATAAGAAGAGATGAAGACAAGAAAATGAAGAGAAGAAGAAGAGGATATAAAAGAGGAGTGAGCAGGGTGACTCAATATAAACTAAAGCCTAAGGCGAGTAATATCTAATTTTAATATAATAAAATATAAATTAATATATTTAATATTTTTTTAAAATTTCAATAAAACAAAGTTTTATTTAAAATATTTAAATAAAAGTTTTTAAATTTATATTTAATACAATAATTTAAAATGAGGCATTCTGATAATTTAAAATAACTTTTTAATTCTAACCACTACAACAAAAAAGATTTTTTGGGACGAAAGTTATTGCGTTTGAACGTTTTGTTGATCATATGATATCGTTCGAACATCTTAATCATTAATGTTCGAACGTTACAATGTCATTTGGACGGCCTACTCATTAATGTTCGAACGTGACATGGTTGTTCGAACGGCTACTATTTTTATTAAAACCCCATAATAATAAAAAAACTAAATAGACATTCATAATATTTGAAAAACATAAATTAAAAACTATTTAATACTCACAAAAGTTTTATAATAAGTGCGAACTAATAAATAACCATGAGACTAGCATTGTTCATACATAATTAGATAATGTCATAAGCTAGACGTAAAAAAACATTAGTTGCTCGGAGGCCTGTACTATTGCATAAGCTGCTGCATTTGGAGTTGCATATCTCTCCTGAACTCTGCTTGTTCTTCTTCATGTTGTTTGAGACGTGTCTCCATGTTTCATTGTCTCGCCAATTGAGCCTCAAACTCATGCTGTTTTGCAACCAATTCTTCAATTCTGCAATACACATTCTCTTGTGCTATAGAGGCAGACCCGAAAGAAGAGGAAGAGAGAGAAATATCCTGAACGTTGACCCAGAACTTGTGTAAAAATCTCAACATCATTATTTGAGAAATTTTGATCTGACGCAGATTCAGCACGCATGGCAACCATTTTATCCTACACATAATATAAAGAATGAATATCATCATAAATATTCGAATATATTTATTTAAAATAAATTATAATACATACATAATTTTCACGGGCATCGGGATGACTCCACTCTCCATTACGATTAGTATGTGATGCAGCAAATAATTTTGTCAGATCATAATTAGCATCTGAATCTTGCTATAATAAAGATTTGTTAAGATATAAAGTCATTATGATTCATATATTCAGTTAACTATATACAAATAAAAAAATAGCAATATCAATTTCTTAGAGAGGCGGTAGAAAGATCTTGAACCTGCATGATGAGTAATCTTCAATTTTGATCTATTTGTTTTGTTTATAGAACTTCGCTCCTACATAGGAATTGAAAATATTAGAAAGCGAAATTAAAAATAGGACGACTAAAATAATTAAATTAATTATACCTTATATGATGGATTCTCAAACATGTCACAAAGTTTTTCCCAATCAGAAGGTTGCACATCTTGAAAAGGATGTTGGCGTGCATCTTCACTATTCTCAAACTTATTATAATGCTCATGACACCTCACCTTATATTTGCGGAATGCATTACTCATAAGCTCTTCCACAGTTTTACGCTCCTCTCTCCAACCAAAATTTAATTCGAAATCATCGTTACAGAAAAAAATTTAGACAAAGATATTATCATTTATAATATTCTAACTTTAAGTAAATTAAAAAAAATTTACCAATTAAATTTCATGTTTTAAATATTACCAAACAACGCTTCTTGATAAGGTCCTTAACATCATGGGAGACTTTCTTCCATGAACTTGTTGCCAAAGGTGCATAAGTTCGTGTAAGAGCACCCACATGCAATGCAAGCCAAGCTGCTGGTTGTCCTTCGCCTCCGATATGTTCATCAAGAATGTTAACTTTGATCTTACCTACCTTACGATATTTTTCCAACGTCACGACTCTAGTAGTGCCTCAAGCTTGACGAGATTGTACTGTGAAGTCATCATGATATATAACATTGTAATCAATTTTCTATTATAACTTTAATTAATAAGTTTTATGAGTATTAGAATTTTGCCTTGTTCTGTAGAGTCAATCTCTAATGGTGAGCCTGAAGGAGAGCTAGGAACAGGTGGAGCTAAGATGCGAATTTCCTTTCTCTTTGGAGGCATAATTTCATAAAACTATATCTGCAAACATAATTGGTCAATCACTATCTGTATCAGTATCATTTGACAATTCACTCTCATCATCTGTAGATATTTCAGTGGAATCAACATTTTGCTCAATTGTCGCATCAACAATTTCAGCCTCAATATCTTCTCTATTTAATGGAATCATCTCATACTGGCTCAAATCCACAAACAAATTAAAGATGGGTTGACTCTCTTGGTATGCTTCTTGAGTAGAGGGATCATCTGCTTCTTCATCTCACCCTTCCGCCTGAGGGATAACATCATATACATTTCTTGGAGAATATTTTTGCACTACTCGCCATTGATTTCCTAACTTCGGGTTATCTAAGTAGAATACTTGAAATGCTTGAGAAGTTAAAATAAAAGGATCATCTTCATACCATTTTTTTGATGTATTAATATTCAAAAAATATTCTTTATCACGGATTCTAGTTTGAGGATTGCTTAAATCCCACCAATCACACTTAAACAGATACACTACAAGCTCTCCCAAATATTTCATTCCAATTATATTAACAATAATTCCATATAAATCAATATTTTCTCCATCATGACTTCCCTCGACTAGAACACCACTATTTTGTGCTTTCCTATAACAATCTCGATCCACTATATGATATCTACTTTCCTGAGAAATACATGCAGAATATCTTGTAGCGCGCCTCGATGGGCCACGTGCTAATGCATACATTTCATCCGATATATCGTTTGGATTATTTGCATGCATTTGTACAACCTACATATTGAGTAAAACTTCTATTATATCAATAATAAACAATCATTATTTAATGAACTATTGGATAAGTAAAGCATATGTAATATCATTACCCGTTGTTCAAACCATCTTGGGAACTTCTCTTTATGTTTCTGATTTATATCATTTACTCCTAGTTCCTTTAAATATACTAAACTTTAAATATACTATAGTTTAGTAACATAGTAATATTTGATTATAATATATAATCAAACATATATTATACAGTTTAGTAACATATATAGTATAAAATATCATACTACATCTAGTATTATGGTCAAGTATATATATTAGCCTATATATAACATATATATGGTATCATAGCATAGGGTCATATGTATTACATGCATATATAGTGTTAAAATATTATATTATTATTATAATATAATAATGTAATACATACTATCATATATAGTGTCATCTATACTACTAGCAATTAGAGTGTATTCTAATTATACTAAAGCTAAAATTGAGCATGTTATGTTATATTATCATATATATAACATATATATACTATCATATATAGTGTCATTTATAGTGCTAGAATAGAGACTGCTATCTAATTAGCCTATAACTGCAATATAATATGAAAAATATACTAAACAAGTCATCTAATACATTTACTATTAAATATATGTATTAGTTAATATCATATATATATATATGTTATATAACACTATGAACATAGTATCGTATATATGGTAGTCTATATTATACTATATACTATATAATATTCAATAGTATAATATATTTTAATTAAATATAATATAATATATACTATATATATTAAAAATGATAAATATAATATATAGTGTTTAATAGAATATAAATGCATTAAATATATTGTATTTATTATATTTAATATTATAATAGATTTATATTCAATTAGATTGAATATTTAAAAAGAACATCTTACCTTAACTACATATATATATATATATATATGTTATATAACACTGTGAACATAGTATTGTATATATACTAGTCTATATTATACTATATACTATATAATATTCAATAGTATAATATATTTTAATTAAATATAATATAATATATACTATATATATATTAAAAATGATAAATATAATATATAGTGTTTAATAGAATATAAATGCATTAAATATATTGCATTTATTATATTTAATATTATAATAGATTTATATTCAATTAGATTGAATATTTAAAAAGAACATCTTACCTTAACTATTCAATTAATTTATATTTAAAAAGAATATACTAAATTTATATTCAATTAATTACCGGTTGGTATCAAATTTCAGTTAATACGTTCGAACAGTATTAACTTACCGTTCGAACGGTACTGCATATATAAATTGCTGCGGATGTCATTTTCACGAGCACGTGTGCATTTCCTCCGTTTCAAGCCGTTAACTGTCCACCTCCGCCGTTCAACGCCGTCTTCGCCTCCGTCAATAGTATCCACTCTAAGCCTCTTCCTCTAACTATCGGTATTATTTTTTTTTAAAACATTTTACCGTTTAGATTTAGGTTTTCGAGAGATTATTTGTTTGAATTAGGATAAACCGATTTATACATAAAAATAAACGGTAGATTTGCTTTAATCCATGGTAGGAACATTTATTTAGGTTTCTATTGCATTTATTTTGGTGTAAAATCCATGGAATCGATTCCATGGATTTCAATGGCTGAGTCGACTCGGTCTGGAATCCCGATCAATTCGTATACCATTCAAACGCTATGAACGGTATTCACTAACCGGTCGAACGTTGTTTCAGACATTCAAATGGTAGGCTTAACTTACCATTCGACTGTTACTTTAACCGTTCGAACGTTTAGCTTACCGTTCGATCCATAGTTTAGACGTTCGAACGGTAAAGTTAAATTTAATATAATAGACCTTTATATATTTAATACATCAATATTATAGTTCCATTATTACAAGTCTTTTTTTAATATTATATTTCTATTAATATTTATCTAATTAATATTGATATTGAGAGATATTATTTATTAAAAATTATGTTGTTCACAATATCAAGTGTTATTAAATTGCTATTCATTTGAAAGCACTGTAAATAGTTATTTATTGTATTTTTATTGTTAATGTTATATATCTAATTTTTAATTATAAATTTTAGGTTGATTATAATGTCTACTTCTAAGCCGGGACGTAAGCGACGTAATCTTGGTGAGAGTAGTAGTAGTCTAGTTCAGGAGAGGACAGTTTCACTGGAGCGACCGGTGAAGATTTCTTATTTCCAGAGTCTTCTCTGGGAGGGTCATTAATTGCCATCAGTCTTCAGTGATCGTGGTTGGGGACCTATCTTGAATGAGCGGAAGGAAGCATGGGAGCCAGTCTCCTACATTGACATTGTTGCTGAGTTCTATAGATGATACTGGGGCCTACACGATCACTGTCCGGGGAGTAACCGTTGTATTTTCACGGAATGGACTTGCTGAGCATCTCGGTATCCCTAGGTTGCCAGATGCATATCCGAATGTGGTGCCTAGAGAGTCTGATCCTTCAACTGAGGCGGAGACAGCTGAGGAGGAGGCATCAGTTTATACTGATAAGGTCAATACCCTTGCTGATCACGAGGTGAGGGATTTGGTTGTCGGTCCAGATGCTCCACTGTATGACGGGACAAAGAGCATCAAACAGACAGATTTATCTTCTTTCTTTAAGATCTTAAATTTGATAATTGTCAATAATATTGACCCTCGACAGCACAAGACAGAGGTTGGCATTGATCGGACAAAATTTATGATACGGGTCACTCGTGACATTCCTATCGACTTGGTGGGGTATATATTCGATAGGATTCGATCAGAGTTTCGGTACATTTCGATGGATATACTACCATCTGCAATCTTGATCACCTGATATCTGCTATTTGCTGGTGTTGTGCCTGATGTTACCGAGCGTAAACAGGAGCTGATAGGACCAATAAACAGCACCACCCTTTCACGCAGCACAGGATACTCGAGACTGCGTCTTCGTGGACATGTTCCATAATCAGTTGATCCTCAGAGAGATGAACAGCCGGGAGATCATCGAGTATTAGCTGCTGAGACATCTACACGGGTCGAGACATCAGTAAACAATGTTACTTGTGAGGAGATGGCTGAGGTTGTGCGTGTAGCAATCAGCGAACAGACATCAGCAGTGATCGATGCAGTGCGTATGGAGATCCATTCTGCTGTGTTTGAGCTTCGTACAGAGTTTGCTACCATGTCTGTGACTTAGGTCACCATCAATACTCGACTGACACAAATAGAGGAACATATAGCTGCAGTCGAGGAAGTGTGTAAAGACTTGGGATCTTAATTACTTCCTTCTATCTTTTATTTATTTATTATTTTTTGTATGGACAACATTTTGTGTTTTGTAAATTCAGTATTTAAGTATGAAATAGTATTATTTTATATTTTCTGAACTAATTATTAATTTAGATTATTCCTTTTATTTAATTAACCAATTTCTTATAATTACTAGTTAATCTAAATATAATTTGGCAAAAAATTTAAAAAATTAAAACCCTTGTCACCGTTCGACCCCTTCAAATAACGTTTGAACGGTGCATATGGATCATTTGAACGGTGTATCAATTTCCCACCAAAAAAAAATTTGCTTAACACGCCAAAATTAGGTTCGAATGGTAAAAATTACATGTTCGAATGGTGAATCATCAACGGTCTATAATATCCGGTCAAACCCAAAAAACCCCTCAAAGCCGAAATATCATGTGGTAGTGGCCAATCAACCATGGCCTCAATCTTCCTTTGATCCACTTTCACCCCCTCCCCCGAGATGAAGTGTGACGCCCCCAAATTCCGCTTGGGATTGAATGGACATTTGAAGCGTCGAGACATGCAACACAAGGTTACCTGCCCCCGTTCATGACATATAAGATGCAATGTTCCTAACATGCATCTAGCATTATGCAATATTCGCAGCGGATAATTTTTTTCTTTAGCAATACTATGCACCAAACTAAAAATATCCCAAATACTTGAAACATATTTCATACATAAAGGCATACTAAAAAGCCGTGATCACCACACTAGTCTAAAATGGTTGTGATCAAAAGAATACTTGAGATACAACTCCAAAAGTGTAAGTATTAACCTAAGTTAAATACTATACCATCATCAACATCGCACCGTGGCCTAGTCGACTGTATTCAGTTGGTCAGATTCCAATTCTCCTTCGGGTCCTGTAACAAGATCTACCATTCGGGGGGAATGGTAGTTGGGACTACCACAGTGAGATTTGATTACAAATCTCAGTAAGTTAACATAAAACTTATACACAGGTTAAAAATGCATGCATGGCAGTAAAAGCATAAATGTATAATTATAGTCATACATAAACATAGTATAACTTGACATATAGCATGACTTAACCAGAACTTAAGCGTGAACTGAACTTGACTTAACATGGCATGAACTTAAGCTTAAAACATAACATGAACAATCAACATAACATGAACGTGAAACATAACATGGACATGAACATAACATAACATGAACGTGAGCTTGAACGTATCATAAACGTGAACATAACATGATGTGAACATGAACTTGGAACATAACATGAACATGAACATAACATGTACGTGAGCATAACATAACATGAACTTGATCTGAAACTTGACTTAACATAAACTTGGAATCTTATTTAATTGTCTTGATTAATAACGTGCATTAATACGTACTCCACAGTTGTTGTGGCCCCACGTATTCAAGTAACATAAAACATAATACGTACTCCACAGTTGTTGTGGCCCCACGTATTCTACATGTCACAATTGCTGTGTCTCATGTAGTGTATGCTCCACAGTTGTTGTGGCCCCATACTTCATGCTCCACAGTTGTTGTGGCCCCATGAATTCACATAACATAAAATATAATACGTACTCCACAGTTGTTGTGGCCCCACGCATTATAAGTAACATAAATATAATACGTACTCCACAGTTGTTGTGGCCCCACGCATTATAAGTAACATAACATAAATATAATACGTACTCCACAGTTGTTGTGGCCCCACGCATTATAAGTAACATAAATATAATACGTACTCCACAGTTGTTGTGGCCCCACGCATTATAAGTAACATAACATAAGATATAATACGTACTCCACAGTTGTTGTGCCCCACGCATTATAAATAACATAACATAAATATAATACGTACTCCACAGTTGTTGTGGCCCCACGCATTATAAGTAACATAACATAAATATAATACGTACTCCACAGTTGTTGTGGCCCCACGCATTATAAGTAACATAACATAAATATAATACGTACTCCACAGTTGTTGTGGCCCCACGCATTATAAGTAACATAAATATAATACGTACTCCACAGTTGTTGTGGCCCCACGCATTATAAGTAACATAACATAAGATATAATACGTACTCCACAGTTGTTGTGGCCCCACGCATTATAATAACATAAATATAATACGTACTCCACAGTTGTTGTGGCCCCACGCATTATAAGTAACATAACATAAATATAATACGTACTCCACAGTTGTTGTGGCCCCACGCATTATAAGTAACATAAATATAATACGTACTCCACAGTTGTTGTGGCCCCACGCATTATAATAACATAACATAAGATATAAACGTACTCCACAGTTGTTGTGGCCCCACGCATTATAAATAACATAACATAAATATAATACGTACTCCACAGTTGTTGTGGCCCCACGCATTATAAGTAACATAAATATAATACGTACTCCACAGTTGTTGTGGCCCCACGCATTATAAGTAACATAAATAAATATAATACGTACTCCACAGTTGTTGTGGCCCCACGCATTATAAAGTAACATAACTAAATATAATACGTACTCCACAGTTGTTGTGGCCCCACGCATTATAAGTAACATAAATATAATACGTACTCCACAGTTGTTGTGGCCCCACGCATTATAAGTAACATAACATAAATATAATACGTACTCCACAGTTGTTGTGGCCCCACGCATTATAAGTAACATAAATATAATACGTACTCCACAGTTGTTGTGGCCCCACGCATTATAAGTAACATAACATAAATATAATACGTACTCCACAGTTGTTGTGGCCCCACGCATTATAAGTAACATAAATATAATACGTACTCCACAGTTGTTGTGGCCCCACGCATTATAAGTAACATAACATAAATATAATACGTACTCCACAGTTGTTGTGGCCCCACGCATTATAAGTAACATAAATATAATACGTACTCCACAGTTGTTGTGGCCCCACGCATTATAAGTAACATAAATATAATACGTACTCCACAGTTGTTGTGGCCCCACGCATTATAAGTAACATAAATATAATACGTACTCCACAGTTGTTGTGGCCCCACGTATTATACGTAACATAACATATCTTATCTTTCTTAATGCATGAGATATTAATTAATATCATATACTTTTCTAACATGGCGTATACTTGTAAATGGCACCATATGATTTAATCATAACATTTCATGGCATACTTAACATGGCATACTTATAACATACATAATTGTATGACAGAAAAGATTATGTAACAGATAATTATTCATGAGATATTAAATCATACGTAACAGATGAACATATAATGACATATCATGACATGGCATATACGATAACATACATACATAAATTGTAGTTCCCTTACCCATCACACATACACAATAAACTGATAGTAAGTTAGAGGCTAACTTACCTCGATCGTCGCGTTCTATGAGAAAAGGGCGCGAAACACGAGGAACTGCACAACAGCTGGAAGAGGAACACTCAAGTCCTTAAGATTTTCACTTCTGAACTCAATTGTCATATTATGAGCACTTGCAACACCACGGCAACTTGAGGTTTCACTATACTCAGAAGAGATAATTTGACTTCAGAAAGCCTTTGCACTAAAACAAGTTCATTAAAATTATCAATAATAACCAAACAAACAATTCCTTTCTCAATCCATATACTCTTAGCCATAGTCAACCACAAGATGACATCAGTCACCCCGGACTATAATCCATATCATCACTGTTTCGGGA